>VZRX01005353.1:61338-102565 GCA_013398075.1 Notiomystis cincta | reverse complement strand
AGCGGGGGGCGGCCCCGCGGGGAGGCGGGAGGCGGTGCTGGGCAGAGCGAGCAGAGCGGCAGCGCGAGTGCTGCAGCCGGCCTGCGCGGCTCTCCCTTACAGCCGCGCTCTGTTAGCGCCGGGGCTTGCTCGCGTCTGGGTTGTCTTGTGCTTCTGCCCACAGAAATTGCTCCAGGCCCTGGTTTATAGTACGGAGCAATCGGGAATAAACTGAATACGAACTTCTGCTTAGAAGACTTGGTCTAAAGCATCCCGTTGGCCCGAGGCCAGGGGAGAGCACCATGGGTACCAATACTAAACCGGGAGAGAGTGGTGTTACCTGGTACCCGTGTGCAGGGTGCTACTTTTGCACTTAAAAGCTTGCAAGTACAGAGTGGTCCACGTGCCTCATAGCAACCTCAGACACGACACGGGTATTTATCACCTCTGTTAGCAGAGTGCACCAGAGCTCAGTCACAGACTGGGATGCCATTTTGCAGGATGCTGTGCAAACAGAACAAAGAGCACATGTCCTAAGTACATAACAAAGACAGCAGTTGGACACAGGTAGAGAGCAGAATGCAAGCAGACAATGAAATGATACCGGTCAGCATCTCAGTGGCCAAAGCTATTGCTGATGCATTGTCAAGAAATGATGGGATTTCGAGAACAAATTATGCCCAAAGGCAGTTTTACTGAAGTGTGAGAAGACATAGACGTATTTAAAAATTAAGCAAGTGGACAATGGAGAAACTTTCTGATTCTGAAGGCAAAGTTGTCAAGACAATTTTCAGCTAGAAATACTGGGATATGATGAAGAGAGGGAAAATGTAGGTAAAGGGCTTGACATACTAAACCAATTAAAGACCCCTTAATCGGGATGTAACACTTATACAAAAGAACTAACACTTTTACAAGATTCACAGTTTTCTCTGTCTCTAGAAATGCTGTGTGTCAGCATTTGGAAACCTGTGTAGGATTTACTTGTGGCTGGCCATTTATACTGAATTCCTTCTGCATTCACATCCAGCTTCCACTATTGCCATTTTCCTCACCTTAGGGTTCTCTTTCTGTATTTGCCTGACCTTTTCCTTTCTTTCTCTATTGCAATTTCTTTCTTCCTTATCTCTTTATACTTCTCACGCAGTCTTCTGTAAATTATGAATAAAATTGCACCCTCAGATTGCACATCCCAGAGTGAGGCATGTCACACATAGACAGCTGGCCTGGGTTCATTTGCATTTAGTTAGACATCTACATGAACTTAGGAGCCCAGACCCAGCTCCCAGCAGGAGAAACCAGCTCATGCTGAAGGTGATTGATCTGATGCTAAGACAGGAATACAATTTTCTCACTTATGGGGACAATTTCTTTCCATTGACTATAAAGAGCACTTTGCACCAGTAGTCCAGAACTGGATGCTTAAAATTACAGAATTATGTGAGGTGTCTCACCTGTGCTTGAACCTGACATTATGTAGAAATTTCTTGATGGGAAGCAGTGGAGAAACCTGTCTCCTTGTGCCCTTTTCCACAGCACAAGCTTTCTACTGTGTAAATAAACATTATTTCTCCACTTTTGGAAAGCAATTATTTTGAAACAACTGCTTTCACTTGACCTTTCCTCTGTCACAGCCTACTTTCTCCATACTGATTGTGGGAAACAGAACTTCCACTGATGGCTATGAAATGCCAAGATATGTTGTAATCCCTCAGGAACCATTCTTGGAGAGAACTATTTCTAATCAGGAGGAGGAAACACATCTGCCAGCCATAAATGTTATTCCTAACAGAAGAGTAATTTTTCTGGCTGTTGTGTTTCAGACCTTCTCTTCAAGGTCTTCACCCAAATGACCATGCCTAAAAATCATCATGTTTTCCCAGCAGCACTGGGCCTGTTTCCCCTGAGCTCCAACTAACCCTTATTTATGGGAGCTGAAATGTGATTTGGATGGTACATTTAGGTGTATGGATCATGGTGCAACTTACAGTGCCCATGGGTTTGTTCAAGGGTGGATCTTATCCTTCAATAATACTGAAAAGGAAAGAAAGACTATTTTCCTTGCACCCTTGTCCTATCCTCAAACAGGAACACAGGAGGAGACCACTAAAAGCATGAAGCCATCCAGTGTCATCTCTGCAACTGAAACAGTGATGGAAGGCATTATTTAGCAGCAATGCTGGAAAGCACATGTAAGAGGTGTGTGTAATAGTCAGATGCTGAACAGATTCAGGAGGACTTTGATACAAACTGAAAAAGTTGAGAATTCCATAATCAGATATTTTGTCATCCCGTGGTATTCACGTGAGCCTAAAAAACTCATCTGTCTTTGCTAAATATTTGTATGGCACACAATCTAGAAAGTCTGAATGACAAAACTGATGGCATCAATATTGGCAGTCTTTTAAAAATTGTTTCTCAGAAAGAAAAGGTATCAATGAACCATCACTTTGAATACCCTTAAAGTTTGACTTTGTCTAGTACAGTTGTACCAGCACAATTATTTGCCCCCTGTTTTAATTCAGCTGAGTTAAAGTAAATGCATATTTAAGACAGAAAGGATGGGCAATATAATTGTATCATTTTACATCAGGTATCACTCTCTAGTAGTGTTCGGTCTCTTATTACCTTAAAATTGACTTTTTTTGCAGCACTGTACAAGGGAAATGCTCATAGTATGATTATGCTATTGAAAATTTTATGTGCTGACAGCTTTGTGGAAGATATATATTTCAGTATATGGTATAAATGTTCTGGCCTTCATGACTTCTCAGTCAAAAGTTTATTCACAATAAAGAGGATGTGAAAGGGGATGGTAGCAATTTTTAAGTACCCTATGGTGTGAAAATTCGTACTGCAGAGAAAATGGCAGTTGTTCCCGATAAAAAGTGTTCACACACAAGATTGTTAAGAACAGGCTGGTGCAGTGTAAATCCATACGAACACTTGCTGTTTAGTCAATACTTGAACCATCACTGTGCACATCAAACCTATGCCAGTTGCTGCATTATCAGCATCTTGAGCAATTAAGTAATCGCTTGGTCACTGCTTGAGCTTAAAAAACTCTCCATAAAGATGATTGTCATTATGTTGTAGATAAACCACATTTTAATCCCTGTTCATGGAAAGAAATACTACATAAGTATAAAATTGTACTAGAACAAATGCATGTTATTCCTGTGTGGTGTATCTGGCTTGCTTGGGTCGCACTGATATCATAAAATTATTACAATTAAATCAGTTAATGGGAATTTAACTGGGGGTTTTTTTGATGTTGGGTATAATAAAGACTGAATCCTGGCTGAATTTCTATGTGATACGGGAGGGGTTGGGGGGGATGGAGGTGGGAATTAAAAATCAGAGATAGTGAAAAGTGAAAGCTGCTTGCAGACTCTATAATAAAGACAATAAGATTGGTGGCAGTGAGCACTGCCCCTCCAACCTATGTTTGTTCAGCCTTGGGAGCAGCCCAAGCTGTCAAAAGATGTCTCAGGGGCTCCTGACAACTCATGCTCCTCTTACTAGTGTGTGGAGGCAGGGGAGTGAAATTCTGCTTTAGAAAGAGCCACAACAGAGAGGGACCACACCTAGAATACTTCATAACATCAGAGAGTTTAAAAGCCATTTTGAAAGAGTTTTCACTTCCTTGCATGTACAAGCCTGACCTAAACATACTGTATATTTTTTAGGGAACTATAGCACTTATGAGAGTTGATTTATCACCATATCCTTCAGGTTTCACACAGTTAGAGTGGCCCTGACATCAGCAGGGATATGCTGTCATGAACCTTGAGTAACATGGTATGAATTAAGTTCAGGAGTCTTTCTAGGGTCATCATTTCAGTGTATGTTTATGCAAATTTGGCTCCAAATTTATAAGACAGAGGATTGTACACAGAACTCCTACAGGTTACAGCATAGCAGCAGTAGCTCTGTGTGTAAGATCAAGAAAAATCTGACCATAATGGTTATTTTTTATATTTGTCCTCTGTGAACTGGAATGAAATTATCAAACCACTTACTTTCAGGTGCTTGGTAATTATCAAGTAATTATTTCAGTAACTGCTTACTTGTCATTCACTCTCCAAGTCTGGGCCCAGCCCTTATCCTTTCAGATTTTGTAGTGAATTTTAAAGTTGTTCAGCCCTATAGTTTCTTTAAATCCTCTGCTTCATTAGATTTGGGGCTGAATCTTTCCCTATCTGCTCCCATCAAGGTGAAGGGAGCTATGTCCAGTACACCCTCTGCCAAGGGGGGATTTATTTGGGCAAAACCAGTCTCCAGAGGAGGAATAGGTATGTATTGCTGAGGCTCCTTTAAACAGAAACAATCTCTGCTGCCACTTCTTGCTGACATCAGCATAAGATCTGGCTGGTTACAGGGTGAGCACATAGATACCTCAATTAGCAAGCCAAGCTCCCTTGGGGCTATAGGAGAGAAAAAAATCCCTCTCTCAATGCTATCTGTTCATGTCTGCTCCCTGATTTCATCATGTGCCTTGATCCCTCCTAATCTGCTCCCTCATTCCTTTTCTGCTATTTGTCATCTTCCTGGTTGTGTTTTTTTCTCTTCTTCTTTATGTATTCCTTCATTCTCCTTCCTGTTTTCTTTTCCTTCTTGTCTTTATGTCTGAGATTTGTCTATCTACCTGGTCTTCTGTATTACTAATTCTGCCTGCTCCATCCTTTAAATTCCTTTTCTGTCATGTCTCACTCTTCTCTTGCTTGATTTTCACTTTCAGTGATGCTCTCCCTTTTAGATGTTTTTTTAAAGTGTTAAAATTTGACAAGAGGTTGAGTTTCCTATATTTGTGTCACGCAGGTGGCATGCTTCCCACAGAATTAGTGCCAAAGGAAGAACAGCAGCCCAAAGGAGATTTCACAGGTTACAGCAATATTTAAAGCATTCTGCATCTGATCAGGGAACATGGCTGAAAAGTCACATAGTATCTTGGTCCTACATAGCATTTTTTAAAGGCTGTCAGAGAGAAAAAATGAAATACTGTAACTAAAGCCTCTAAGCAAGTTCCATGCTTAGTTCAGTGCTCCAACATCGTTTCAAGACAGCACACAAACACCTACTGCAATGGCTGGATTCACAAGTGCCATAAGCTGCCTTTGGATCAGAAGTGCTGTTCAGTTTTTCTCACTGTAAATCTCTTTTATGAATTCCTTCAGATTTACTTTGAGATCAGAATTTGACTTACAGGCATTATCTTTGACTTACAATGGGAAAAAGGTGAATGTGTCTGCATTGTGGGATCAGCAGGGAAAAAAGATATTGCAAATGTACTGATTTTTTCAGGTGTAATAGAAGTAATGAATGAACAAACCAACCTTCTGTCAGGAAAAAGATACACAAAAATGATTAGTCCTTGAGAAGAAAACCTTTTCTGTGTGTAGTAAAAAGTATATTTCACTGCTTATAATTATATATACACATGTACAAACACAGAGATATGAGTACTTAAACATTCAAAAGAATTGCAAATATTTCTTGAAAGGTATTCCCTGTCAGCTTACTACATTTTCATAATGAAATATTCTAAGGTAAGAGATCTTCATGAGAAACCTTGGGAGTCCCTTTTTTCCCCATTTCCACATTATTCTAGGTAAGGAAGATAATGATGAATGTAATAGAAGTGCAGCATGCAAGAGTGGTGGTAAGAGATCTCACTTTTCTTTTTTGGCTTGGAATTATTTGCTTGGTCTCAGTTTGCCAAAGCTTATACCCTTCATGACATAATTCATATCAGTGTCTTCTGCTTCCAGCTCCAGTGTTACATTTCCATTTTTTATTGTTTTTTTTCCCCTCCTCCTTTTAATTAAATTGAATAAAAAATATAGAATCCAAAAAAATCAAAAAGGAAGAAAAAAAGAACAGGGATCAGATCCAGCTGATAGAACACATCTGTCTGGATTCAGAGTCAAGGCCAGGTGGGGAAGCCTCTTCCCTGAGAAAAAGAGAATTTCCTTGCCATGGTGCTAAGGTTATTGCAATGCCAATATCCCTAAATAACCAAGCACTGCATCTTACCACCCTTTTGTCTCTCTACCCATCCTTTTGCTTGGACTTGTACTGTCGCCATGTGCAGGGCTGGACTGTGTAGACTCAATATTGCATTAAAAAGTGATTTACAGAGCTTCTTTTTCAAAATAAATTTGAAATATTAGTTGCAAAATTAGTATACAAATGAGAGAAAGAAAGAAAAATTAAGTTCTTTAATTAATGTGGAGTGCACCCTCAGGCTTTTCCTGCAGATTTAGAGCACTGTTTACAGTGATCCTATTGCACTGACAGGTGGTTTAGGGCTGGAAGAGGCTGAAATCTCCCAGAGGAACCTGTCAGTTGACACGGATCAGTGTTGATTCCTCCTGTTAGGTAATTGCTCAAGTAGAAGATTCTCCAAATTGTTCAGAATTCAAGAAAAACATATCAAAATAAAAGACTATGGAACCTTTCAGTGCTGCTATTTTTAAGATTACTCAAACCTTTAAAAATGCCATGGGAAAAAATACTGCAATTATCAAGATGATCATCACAGATCACCATCACTGGAGGTTGAACACGGAGATCAGATGACCTCTTCACAAAGCAGCTACTCCTCGGGGTTTGACTAGGGCTGTCAAGCCAGAAAATGACCGTGAGGCTGCATGGCTAATGCTGCAAAGGCACACCATTGATGCAAAAGCTCCACTCCCAAGCTAAACTGCTGCCCTCCAGCTATTACATTAAAAAAGGACATGTAATTACACAAAAGGGAGTTTGAAAATTGATAAATTTTGCTACAAGTTGAATATGAGTCAACAGTGTGCCCTGGCAGCCAGGAGGGCCAACCACGTTCTGAAATGCAGCATTGACAGCCAGGCAAAGGATGGGATTGTCCCTCTCTGCTCTGCACTGGGGTGGCCTCACCTCGAGTTCTGGGGGCAGTTTTGGGTGCCACAGTATAAAGAAAATATAAAGTTACCTGAGAGTGTCCAAAGGTGAGGAACAAAAATGGCGAAGGGCCTTGAGGAGAAACCATTTGACAAACGGCTGAGGGCACTTGGTCTGGAGAAGAGGAGACTGAGGGGAGACCTCATTGCAGTCTGCAACTTCTTCGTGAGAGAAAGAGGAGGGGCAGGCACTGATCTCTTCATTCTCATGACCAGTGATAGGACTCAAGGGAATGGCCTGAAACTGAGTCAGAGTAGGTTAAGGTTGGACATCAGGAAAAGGTTCTTCAGCCAGAGGGTAGCTGAGCACTGGAACAGCTCCCCAGGGAAGTGGTCACAGCACCAGCCTGGCACAGTGCAAGAAATATTTGGACAACATTCTCAGACACATGGTGTGATTCTTGGGGTGTCCTCTGCAGGGCCAGGAATTGGACTTCAGTGATCCTGATGGGTCCTTACAATTCCTCATATTCTATGATTCTATGATTAATTCTGCATCAGAGTTATCATCATCTGTAGCTGTTACACACACTTGACTAACACTCAGAATGCTCTCTTACAGCCCTACAAAGAAATCTTCAAAGAAACCCTGAGATCAAGGCAGTGTAAGCACAAGCTTTAAATCAGCTTTGAGTGACAGTTTTTGATTTATGTTTTCAAACATTCCAACCAGATCTCTGTCTCAGTTTGTTCATTACTACTTGCAAAATAAATAAGAACATTCAGCGCCTTAATGTATCTCTTCCAGAATAAAGTCTTTATACACAATCTATTAAATTATATATTTCAGAGAAGAACTGCTCTTTCTTGAAGACTGGATTTATGAAAAGACTACCTAGAATCTTCTAGTTTTAATTAATTGCAAATTCTGTAGTATTCTAGACAACTCTAATGTCCAAATTTGTTCTCACCAGATCTATATAGCTACTACCATTTTCATATAAACCTTGATAAATATTGCTAAGAATGAAGTGTTGAATGTCCTTTTTATGGTATGAGTAGAATATGTAGTATAGACATTTCCCTTATCCTTGAGGAAATACTTAAGTAGATAAAGTAATTAATAATGTGAGATACTAACTCATATATTAACAACAGAATATTTGTTAGCTGCACATGTAAGAAGATTTTAAACAAATTCAGCCATTCCACATGTAGTGGAATTGTTTGAAAGAACAAAAATCCTATAATTGGATTTATTTGTTGGAAAAAAATCTATTGCACAGTTAAGAAGCGAGACATGTATCTGAAACTCTTCCACCATGTCTCTCATTAATGTGCAGTAGAATGCAGTAGATGCTGTTCTTGGGTTAACCATCACACCTCTATGAGAGCTGTTGGAACTGTATGCTTAACTCCAGGTAAGACTCTGTCCCTGTGTAGCTAGAATATAACTAACTGTATAGCAGACAGGCAGCTCCACAAGAAAGTGTCAGGAAAAAATGAATTGACTTTGTCTTCATTTGGTAACTTCAGGAGGTCAAATACAAGAGAAGTTGTGAAGCTTCAAAGTCCAGAAATTGTGTGTATTCTAAGAGCTGTTTGTTCTGTCTTTTTTAGGGGTTGCCTGGGACACTAGCCAGAATAGCACTGCAACAGCACCTTATAGATAAAATTAAAGCATGAATCATAATTTCTCTGGTCTGCCAAACTGATCCAAGTTGTAAATTCAAGATGGATTACAGTTTGATGGCATGTCCCGAAGCTAACTATCCCTTAATTTCAGACGGTGCTGTGAGAAGGTTGTGTATTGGCACTGGGATACAAACATGGGTTTGTGTGATGAGAACTGAGTGAAGGGAGTTCAAGTCGTAATGGTTTCTGTCGTGTAAATTTAAATGAAATACCAGCTGGATATTTGCCAGGATGAGATATCCTTCTGACAGAGCAGAGCACTCAAGTATATTGAATGAGCTCTTTGGACTAGTCTAAAAGAATAAAGGGCACTGTAACACTCAAGGCAGAGAAAAAATGGAATGCTTCAAAAACAAGCATTCGAAATAGCATTGATAATAATTTATTCAAATGGGATTTGGAATACGGAATTCTTTATGTTTGGAGCCTTTTCTTAAGGATGAAGAAGAAGGATAGCAGACTAGACATGGAAAAAAGCCCATTATAAGACAGAAGGGTATTATCTTCATTAATGCTAACATTAATGATAGGCCCATCTTCCAAAACAAATCTACATAATCTATAATCTTTGAAGCTATAGAATTGTAAGCATCATCCTTACAATTCTTATTTTAGACAGGGTAGCAATCAAAGGGTGATACAGCTTCAAAGAATCATATGACATAGGCTGAAGTTCACTTTAGCATGCTGATAATGGAAGAAGCACTGGGATTTTTCAGTTGGCTTGACTGGGACAAGGGATGGACATCCAGAAATCTTCAATCATCAGATTACCTTGATATGCATGACTGAATGTAGGCTTAGTTAAAATAAACAGATTGTAATTGCCAACAAACCGCCTGCTTTATTAAGACCAATAAAAATGACAAATGCAATCTAAGAGATTTTTAGATTTGTATCTCTTAATATTTTTTGTAATCCATTGATCAAAGGATAGTATAGAAACAAAACAGACTATTCAGTTTATAATTCAAAGCATTATTACATTTGAGATATCAACTCACAAAAATAAAATATCTAGCTGACTTCAGTGCAAGAATATGCATTTACTTGTAGTCTCATTGGTAGTATTCATTAAGGACCTGACATTCAGTTCATTGGTTGCAGATACAACAAAATCTGTGAAAAAGTGGAGCCTGATTTTGTAAGAGTAGTCATCAGTGGCTGCAGTTGGTATCTTTTCCAGGATTACTTTCAGTTAAATTAGTGGTATACATTCTTAATATTGACTACAATTTAACACTGATTTTTGTCTGAGAATGTCTTCAAAAAGTTTTTACATGTGAATATTTAACCAGAAAGCCTATGAGGAAACCCAATAAGACACAATAAAGGTACCATAATATCTCACAAAACCTGAAGATATAAATGTGGAATCTTGGCTCAGCTGAAAACACCTGAAGTTTTGAGCCAGATTCATCAGTGGGCACTGGTTGCTTTGTGCTGCTAAATACCAAGGCAAAGGGAGATACAAGTTAGGCCAGGTGAACTAACACCAGTCAAATAGACTGATCATCAGTTGACCAGCAGGCAGGCACAGACATGCTTAGAAGAGTGGCATTGGGGACCATGTGTGTTCTCAAGGAAAGCTATTAACAGATGAGGCCAGTGTCCCCAGTTGCTTTTGCCCAGCTGAGCTGATCATGCAAATCAGTGAGTGAGGAAGCATGACATTTGTCTGTTATCTCCAGGTATAGGTGTATAGATAAATCAATACAGAGATGCATATATATGCTAAGGTATAGATCTGCACCTGCTTGTTGCTTATAGCAGTTTCCACAGCAGTTGTTCATACCATACTATCAATGTACATCCTCCATATGAAGCCTACATGTGATGTCTCAGTGTTTCAGGAGATTTAACACTAAGGAAAGTTTGAATGCTCCAATATTTTTACATTATTGAACAAAATAATGAACAAAAAAGTCACATCCTCTGCATGCACCAGAAAGGACATGGCAACCCAGACAGAGCTCTACAGAAACATGCAGCTAGGTCTTAGGCTGCAGATGTCATCTGCCTAAACTCTTAGTAAAGCCTTTGACACCATTTCCCACAGCATTCTCCTGGGGAAACTGGCTTCACATGGTATGGATAGGTGCTGGGTGAAAAGCTGTCTGGATGGCCAGGCCCAGAGGGTGGTGGTGAATAGAGTTAGACCCAGCTGTCAGCCGGGCACCAGTGGGGTTCCCCAGGGCTTAGTACTGGGCCAGTCCTGTTTAATACCTTCACTGGTGATCTGGATGAGGGGATCAAGTGCACTTTCAGTCAGTTTGCAGATAGCACCAAGCTGGGTGGGAGTGTTGATCTGCAGGAGGGTAAGAAGGCCCTGCCAAGGGATCAGGACAGTCTGGATCAATAGGCCAAGGCCAGCTGGATAAGACTCAACAAGGCAAAGTGCTTGGTCCTGCACTTGGGTCACAAGTGCTACAAGCAGTGCAACAAGCTGAGGGAAGAGTGGCTGGGAAGCTGCTCAGTGGAGAAGGACCTGGGGGTGCTGGTTGCCAGCAGCTGAACTGAGCCAATGTGTGCCCAGGTGGCCAAGAGGCCAGTGGCACCTGGCCTGGGTCGGGAACGGTGTGGCCAGCAGGACCAGGGCAGTGATTGTCCTCCTGTACTCAGCACTGGTGAGGCCACACCTCAAATCCTGTGTCAGTTCTGGGCCCCTCACTGCGAGAAGGACATTGAGGGGCTGGAGCATGTCCAGAGAAGGGCAATGGAGCTGGTGAAGGGTCTGGAACTCAGCTCAAATGAGGAGCAGCTGAGGGAGCTGTGGTTGTTTAGCCTCGAGAAAAGGAGGCCCAGGGGAACCCTTATTGCTCTCTACAACTGCCTGAAAGGAGGCTGTAGTGACGTGGGGCTCAGCCTCTTCTCCCCAGTAGCAAGCAATAGAACAAGAGGAAATGGCCTCAAGTTGCAACAGGGAAGATTTAGATTAGATATTAGGAAAAACTTCTTCATAGAAATGGTTGTCAAGCATTGGAACAGGCTGCCCAGCAAATTGGTAGAATCACCATCCTGAAAATTTTCAAGAAACCTATGTAGATGCAGCTCTTGAGAACATGGGGTGGTGGTGAATTTGTTGTGGTGCTAGGTAACGGTTGGACTTGATGATCTTAGAGGTCTTTTCCAAACTTAATGATTGTATGATTCTAGCAGAGTTGTGGGATAAAAGACTGGCAAATGACAAATTCCTGAAGTGACTGGTTTGGGTTTTTATGTTTTCTATTTTGAGTTAAAAATTAGTTAAAACATTTTATCAGTAAATTGCCAGAAAAAGTGCTGTACTTGAAGGATAGGTGATGCATCCTATGACACATCCTTGGTGATGCATCCTACAATCCATACAAAAGGATCTTGAACTTTGATGTGTACAAAGCAAAGACATTTTGAATCATATATAGAGGTCTCTCAGATCGCTATATGAAGACACATACTAGAATCACACCAGTACTCTATGTTCCTTACAGTACATTGAAAGTCTGGAACGGGGAGAAAAAAATAATTCACCTGTGGTGATGATTTTACAGATTACATAAGCTTTCTCTGATGTTCAGAAGTTGTAAGAAAGGGTTGTCATAGTAGGCATAGTTAGGATGATCTCTAACAGCATGCTGCCATTTCAGTATGAAGTCCTCAGTAAAGAGCTTGGAAGAATTATTTCTGGCCAGTTGAATCACAGTGTCTTAGATGTGCTGATGAATGGTGTTGCTATTCAAAATCTCTGAGTTCAGAAGCAACCTTAAAATGTCTGTTCCCGGTGTTATCACAGATGGGAAGTATTATAAAGCTAATGTTACCCACATAAAGATGAACAGCAGGAACATCAGTGATAATATGAGCATGTCACAGCTGTACCTGGACAGTGGGAAAACCAGGGAATTAAAAGCAAGAGACAATAAGTTCCATAAGATGGTCTGGGTGAAACTTTTCTTTTACTGTATGGTATGTTTCATTTTTAATTAGCAAGGAAGAGGGTTCAGAGAGCCCCAAAGCCTACAGCTCCAGGGACACTGGGCCTGGAAAAGGAGAGCACAACATTACAGCAATATTCCTTCTTCCGCATCATTCTTACCTGGGCCACCCATGGAACCTGGAAGCCTCATCCTAAACTCCAAGGTTTAACCTAAGCAATTAGGTTTAGGGTTGGGGTTCAGAGAAGCAGCAGGGATAGAGCTCTGTAGACACTGGGGCTTGAAAAGGGATACCATGGTGAGCAGGACTCTGCAGCTACACTGCTCCTTCCACATTTTCTAGTCTGGGCCACTCATAGTACCTGGTACATTGGCTTCAACCACAAGCTGCCATTAGGGTCAAGGGGTAGGGTTAGTGTTCAGAGAATCACAAAGAAAATAGCTCCAGGGACTCTGGGTCTGAAAAAGGCAAGGCAAGGAGAACATGCACTGCACCAACACTGCTCCCTCTGCATCTTTCTGGTCTGGGCCAGCCATGGTACCTGAGACCTCAACCAAAAGTACCTGAGGTCTCAACCAAAAGCCACAATCAGAGTTAGCATAAGGGTTCAGAGGACCACAAAGCCTACCACAACAGGGACCCTGAGCCTTGAAATGGCATGCCAGGGAGACCACAGGACTGCACAAACATTGACACTTCCACATGTTTCTTATCTCAGTCGTCCATGGTACTTGGGGTCTCAGCCTATACCAAAACCCACCATTAGAGTCAAGGGTAGGGTTTGGGTCCACAGAACCACAGCATTTACAGCTCCATGGACACTGGAGCTGTAAGAGCCATGGCAAGGGGAGCACAGCAATGCATCAGCATTGGTCTCTCCACATCTTTGTTATGTTGCCCACACATGATGCTGGAGCCCTCGGATTCAACCCCAAGTCTCCATTAAGTTTAGAGTTATGGGTTGATGTCCCCTTCAGGGACAGTAGGAGTGGAAAAGACATATCAAGGAGAGTCTAGCACTGTGCCAACATTGCTTACTTCATGTTTGTAATCCTGGCCACCTATAGTACTGGAGACCTCAATTTCAGACCTCTTATGCATTTAGGGATTACATGAGTCTTCCATATTTCAAGATATTTTATGTATAAAGAATATGAGTTTAGGGGGTTTTTTTTGGAAAAAAACTACCAGCTGCTAAATTCCTCTAGTAGATACTTTAAAGAAAACCAGCCAAAGAATATTATACAGAGGGTAGCAATTCTTTTTTCCTGATGCATATGAGATATTTTATACAGAGAAATGTGATTTCAGAGTCATTCTTTGTATTTGAAATCAAATAGAGGTGGAAAATTCAGAGCAGTTGTAAAAGCAGTAATACACTAGGTTATTTGAATTTCTTGTAGGCTGCCCTTGCAACATGTAAATTTCCCAAATCATGGCAACATTCTCTTTAGTCCAGCCTGGTTTGACACTCAGCTAGGAGCTGATCCCTGGATCTGCTATGTTCCTTCAGTGAGCCAGCTGAGAACCCTTCTTTTGGTAGCTGACAGATTTACTGCCTGAATTGATTCATGGACTTTATTTGAAGACAGCATTATGTGTTTATGCTGAAGTAAACAGTGGGCACAAGTCCATTCTTCTTTAAACTTGCTTTGAGGTTGCTTACATGCGTTCCTAACTCAGCCCTGGAGTTCCCTGAGTTCTCATCTGCCTGCCACTGTAAACCTTCAGTGACTCTACTTAAATCCAAGCATTCATTCTGGATTTTGAAGATATTTAAATGGATGCAGACTTGTCAGTTTTATCTTATTTGGGTTTCCTTTTCCACCTGAAATACAGTAAGCAGATGGAATCTCAAGTCTTCTGAGAATAACCGCAGGGAAGTTGTTTTCCGTGGGTGTGCAAAAACAAGCTAGAGAATAATTTGGAATTTATTGCTGCTGAGTCTGGAGTAATTGTGCCACTTCTAAGAAGCCTGAGGAGGCTAGGGAAAAGCATATATTAACATGGAAACTTTGCTAGAAAAAAGAGCCATGTCAAACTGGTCAGTTTCCACAAAAATTGCTGATGCAGAAATAATAGATGTTGTTATTTTTCTGGATTCTGTTAAACCATGTATGGATTAAGTTGTATCAAAACCTCCCAAATTTACAGCTTCTCTGTTTAGAAACCTTTGTTAATGGATATGAATACACACATTATGAGTGACTTGTTTATTGACAGCCAAAGTATTCCGATATAATTATAGCACTCCACGGTCTTTCTTAATGGATAGCATTAATTTTGGAGTCTATCTTAGAAATCACTCACTGTATTAATAGATGCCAGCTGTGAGATAAGCCTCTGACAGCTTCTTAAAAATACTGTTATTCATTCACACTGACTTCATGTGTGGCTAAGCATTGCATGGTTTTGCATTTGTTGCCAAAAGCTAAAAAGAAAACCATCACTTCATTTTACTATTGTAAATATTTAACTCCTGAAGTATAAAATATTCTCTGCCAAATGAAATATATCTTAAAATAATAATTCTTTCCTGTTACATTTGTTTGATGAAGAAGTTATGATAGGGTGTCTTACCGAGCCTGTGGTTCCACAGGAAATTTCTCATAGAATATTTTTATGTGCAAAATCACCTGAAAAGAAATTTTAATGCAAGTATTTCCGAAGAGCAAACGGTAACTAATCGTGCCATTTCAAAATCCCTTTCTGCAAGCTAATTGTAGGCTGCTGCCCAGGGGAGTGTTCCCATTCCCTGCCCACTGGTCTGTTCCTGTCTCCCTCATGCAGTGGCTGGCTTAGGGACAGGGCAGGGCAGGGGGAGCTGGATCACCTTGCCGGGCTCACCGTGCTGCTGGGTGTGCTGCAGAGTTCACTTTCTCTGCTGTGATCTGTGAGCTAGTCCAGCTCAGCCCACAGCTGTTTGAATGGAAACAGCAGGAGCCTGCAACCAGAGGCAAGGAGGAGAGAGCTGGCCTGCTCTTTCTAGGCTGTGGCAACTCAGGCTGCATTGCACACAAGTCAGCAACATAAAAATAGGTAACCTCAGCAAGGGGATAGCATTGGAGGTTACACTGAAAATCAGTAAAATCCCCCAAATTGTTCTAACAACAAAAAGGATGAATCTGACCTATGATCAAAAGACAGAAAAGTCTCCAAATAGGCAACTTACTGGGAAGTGAAAAGCTCTTTGTAGTTTATCACTTATTTAATAGCAGAGATATAAGTGGTACTTCACAGAGACATGACTTGATTCCTGGCACTCACAGGCTAAGCTCTCAGCCTGTACATTGCAAGACAGAGGCAGAGACCAGCTTACATCATGGGGTTGCAGTCCTAAAGGATCAGATGCTGTATTAAATAATTAATCATGATAATGGGAGAACTGACCCAGACAGTGAGTAGATGCATGTACATTAACTTACAAGAATAAAACTGTACTACCTCACAGCCTGCTAATGCTGGAAGGTAAGGCCCTGCTTTTGCAGGGTTTTTTCTGGCTGTGTGGCCCTACCTTTTCCCAATTTTTTTGCCTCTGTCTCTGTCTGATCCATGGGTGAACAAGGTCAGCTCATGAGGTAGGTTTCTACCAGCTCAGCCAGCAGATCCCAAAAATTATGGGACCATGAGAACAGTTGGAAGAACCAGAGACACTGGCAGAGTGGAAACCATCCCTCTTTGAACTAGTCTCAGCTGTAATAGGAACCCTTCCCAAATTCCCCCAAAGCACTAAATATTTGCATTCAATTGATAGCATTAGTGACAGCTACAACCAGCTACAGCTGGTTATTAAAAAAAATTTAAAAAATCACAGGATAATTCCAGTTGGAAGGATCTCAAGAGGTTTCTGGTCCAATCTCCTGATCAAAGCGGAGAAGTCGGACTGGTTTGCTTAGGTTTTTTTTCTTTTTTGCCTCCAAAAATAATTCTCTTTATTTGAGAAGATGCACAATTTATATAAAGTTTGTTGTATTTTCCAGAGAAAGGCCATTCCTCTTTCACAAGAGCATCTAATTTAGCTTTAAGGAGAGAACAAAATGTCCGCTGTCCTTCTGTTTGGGCTGCTCTGGTGCCAGCAGAAGATCACTCTGGAAATGTCTCTTTGCAAACAGTGCACTGGCACACTTTTATCCTCCTCTGTCAGGAGGAATCAGCTCATGGGTAGCATTTCTCAGGGTCTGCTGAGAGAATTATGAACCCCCTGGGAAGCTTTACTTTCCCCTAACCATTTCAACCTAAATGAAGCAGGTGAACGAAGCCTCCTGCTCACCCTGTCTAACCTGGAACGATTTCATTCCAACTTTGGAGGTGGATGGCAGACTCAGCCAGTGGGTTCCAGGGAGCAGGAACATTTCCTGGAGAAAGGGTAGGTGACTATGAACTGCAGGGAGAGTAACTCTTCACCCCAGCACAGCTGGATCTGGAAAAGGACACTTGTCCATCATGTGGGTCATACATACATGGCTGTATCTTCTTTAAAATTATTTTTTTTAAATAAGCAAGAAAGCTATTTAGAACGACTATTATGTGGGTAGCAAAGTCAACCACCCAAAAATCCTAAGATGCCAGGTGACTACATGACCTTCACTCAGTCCCCTGTGCAAAGTGCATTATACAGTATCAGCACGTACTGCTCCTCCATGGGATCTCCATCTGCTTCAATGCAGAATACAGATGAAAAAAGACTAACAAGGGGATCTTAAACTTGCTGCTTTCTAAGATTCAAAAGCTTCACCTTGGCCCTTATATCCTTATTAATATTCCTGTACTGCAGAGGGTAACATGCAGAACACATGATGCTTGGGCATGTGTATACTTTGGAGAAAGTTCTTACCTTCCTTTGGATAAAGTAAAAATGTCTTGAAAAAGACAGGAAAAAAAATTAATTATGAAATTTGGCTTTATCTCTTTCTATAATTCATGTTAACTCTGGATTTACAAGGTCATGTTAACAATTTATATAGAAAATAGTAAATCAGCTTGCCATAGCAAATGTAAAACAAACATAACCAAGCTTGGATGTGACTCTGTCACATAGGAAGAAAATCTAGGCAGCTACCTTCAAATAAGCATTATTGTCCCAAAGGTGAACAGGTAAGAGAATGGCCTAAGGTTAAGACCCTCTAAGAGCCAGACCCTCTGCACCTCAGAAGATGCAACACTGAGAAAGCTGAGATGATGCAAGAAGCTGAGAGGAGAACTTACATACAGTGGCATCTTTTGGTACTAATTCTGCCCTTTTTTCAACTCTCTTAACTCCTTCAGGGTTTTTTTGTTGTTGCTTTCTATGTTTGCTTTTTAAATATTCCTTTGATTTTTTCCCCCTTCTTCTAGAGTCTGAAGTAAATTCCAGAAGGCACCATGTGCATATCAGCTGCATTAAAATTTTTTATTGTTTAGAACTCAGAGCTATATTCAGATAAAATTTCTTATCCTCCTGTGATTCTTGTGAAAGACCAAGAAATCTCTAGAATGGACTTAAAGGTGGGAAATCTCTGCCACATACTGAGTTCAGCAGCACTGTTGTCTAGCCTTCTGTCTCTTTATTGTTTTGTGTTGCCTTTGTGAATGAGATACAGGGACTTGATATATCAGCTTTTATTTCGTCCCCTAATTCCTGTTAAGAAGATGAGGAATTATAATTACTTGGTAGCAACAGACATTGGACAAAGAAGTACAGTGGGAAGGTGAACAGGATATTTTCCACAAGATTTACATTACAGTTTTTAAAAAATGCATAATTGATTTCTAAATGTCCATAAAATTAAAGGGACAAAAGGTGCCTGCATTTAATCAGAAAAACACACACAAAGTAGAAACACTGTAAAATATGAAAGATCTTCAGACATAAATGTCTTTAAAAATACTATTTTAATTCAGATCAAGTGTTTGTCAATTAAGAGCATTAACTAGGGACACAGTCATCCTAACTGGCATATGCATTCATCCACAGACGTAGCCTGGAGGGGTGGTGATCAATTATTCATCATGGCATTTTATGCTGCCTCCACCTTTCATAGCACATTATCCACCAGATTGTGATCAGTAGCAAATATATGAAGAGGGGCAAATGAGAAAACAGTATTGTTTGGTTGAAACTGGGATTTTACTTCAGTAAAAACTCTCATCAGTCATAGATAAGAAGTCACTAGGAAGATGCATGAGCCTGGTTCCTTCTGTTCTTCAAAAAGAGCTGAGCTGGTGGTCTCCCATTCTCTGCTTTAGCATTCAAACCTCTCAGAATTCTGCCTCTTCCATCAAATTTATTGTCACCTCCTCCTCCCCTAAATCTTTACTGCTGGTCCAGCAGCATATTGATAGAGAGCAGCATATTGGTAGAGAGCAACTCTCCCTGTGTGCTTTTCCAGTTTTGAAGCTGCCTAAGAGTGCAGTCAAAAATGCTGCTCTGGCTAAAGCTGATGGAAGCAATGAGGCCACCGCCACACACCCACCAGTTTCTTCCCCATCCTCCCCACCTACCTCCAGCTCAGATCTCATGGGCAACCCCAAAGCAAACTACCCTACTAAAACCCTGTTTATTCTCTGCTGAATCAGGGAAGCCGATTCGTCCTGAAGTTGCATAATCCCTTGATGTGAGGCAAGGAAAAGAACAGGGACACACATGGGAGTGGGGACATGAAGACAGAAAGGCTGCCATCTCTGGTGACAACCCACAATTGCACCAGATTAAGTGCAGCATGAACTACTCCTGGAGAAATATGTGTTGACAACAATTTCTCTGCTGAAAGAAAATACATTATAATAAGGTAACATAAAATACTTCCTACTCTTTTTGAGTTCTTTAGTTTGCTTTTAATTTCTCAGCTGGAGACACAGTCTATGCACTTCAGAAATAAAACACATGTAAGAATTCCTTCAAATTAAATGTGAATTTGTTTGGGGTTTTTAAATTATTTTTTCTATTGAACTATCACAAAGACATTCCTGAATGAAGCTATGGAGACTGTGCACTTATTCTCTTACTAAGTTATTTATACTTCATGCCCTTGCCTTTTAGCACTAGGTAGGCTCTACAATATATTTTTTTTGTGTAGCAAGTAGCTTTTTTGCCCCTTATGACAGAGATCATTATAAAACAATCAAAATCATTAATCCTACTCTTCTCCTGGGTGACCTGCCTTGTGTTTTTGTTGCTCCAGGGCGTTCATCACTCAGAAGTGCATATTCAGCATTTCCCCCTTTTATTTCTTGTTGTCTTGGGTAATATCAGGTATGGAGTAGGACACCTGGGTGAAATTGCAGTATGTTTTAATCTTTTTCACTCTCTCCGAGGAGGTTAGAGATAAAAGTAACATAACTTGGGAGGCAGCATATTAGCTGGGTTTTTTTTGTGGGTAATTATTGTTATCTGCATTGTTAGGTGCATTTGCTGATCATCTGGAAAAGGCCTGGCAGATTCAAAACTGAGTTCAACATTTGGGAAAGAAAACGTGTTCTACCGTGAAATTAAAATGAACTGGTACCTCTCTAAGGAACTCAGTAGCTCTGTAAGAAGTAAACTGTGCAGTTCTTACTTTTGAGTTAATAATCGTGCCTAGACCTGAACAAGTAAATCTATCAAGTAACTAAACAATGTTCTGGGTCAAATTAAACACATAACTAAAAGAAGTAATTCACAAGAAAGTATCTTGGCTGCAAAGGTGCCTCAGTATGTGTAGTTTCTACTTCAAAAGAGTCACCTAATTTCTGGAACCACTTAAATATAAGTGATCATTGAAGACTGGAAAAAATGGGCAGCTAGGCTGGTCTCATGAGACCCATCAACACGCACTCCTTCCCTCCTTTGGGGAGCACTTCACCTGCTGCAGTGACTGTATAGCCTGTCAGTGTGGGGTACATGGAGCTGCGATATTCTGTGGGGAGCAAGGCACACCCACAGCTCTGCCCCTCTGCTCGGTAACCCACTCTGATTTCCCTCCCTGCATCTCCGACAATAAGCTGTAGAACGCCGTTGTGAAAGAGGGCTACTAAATAAATAAAAGCTGGCGGTGAGCAGCCTGCTTTTAAGCAGGAAACTGTGTGTCATCGAGCTTCTCGCTTGTGTCAGGGAAGAGAGGAGTGAAGGAGAGGTGATAATGACAGGCGCTGCCTCCAGGGAGGGAGGTGGAGACAGCATGGAAGGGGGTGGAGAGCTCAGATTGAGGCAAAAGGAGAAAAGGGATACAGTACAGTAAAATGATCACAGTGGAAATAAATAAAGGACAAGCAAAAGAAGAATTTACTAGAAGTGAAACAAAGCAGAACCCATGCAACTTTCAGAGCTATAAAAATGAGGAAATGAGAAAAAGCATGAACACATTCTCAGCAAATTTCTAAAATAGTCACAACTTAGCACACCTAGGGAGAAAATACAACAAGGATGCTTTGCTCTTGTTTGTCTCTAACCTAGCCAGCAGTGTGCTCACGTTCCCATGCAACGTGATTATAATTATAAGCTGTGATCTATCAAAGCAGGACCTGGAAATTTTCATGTTATTTCTTTGCAAACATATGTGGAGGGCTGCAAAACAATTAAAGCATTGACTCTTCTCATCTTAGCACATTGTTATTTAGCACCATGATTCTGCACATAATGAGAGTGTCTGGGTTTCCAGTGAGTAGGACTCGATAGTATCACAAAATTAGATAAGAAATGTAATGAACATGTCCAACACCTCACCCAGGTTTACTGTCTCTTTGTATCTAATGGAAATTGCTTGCAGTTGCCTCCTCTTTAAAAGATGATCCCACACAAGACTCTCTTTCCAACTAATGAAAAGTCTTGAAATGTAAGAACATACTTAAAGAGACCTTTTTTTTTTTCAGTTTTGTCACTGATTTGTGCTCAAGGGTCTGTTTCCCATTTTTTCTTTCCCCCACATGCTGATAAACTTCATGTTGACAGACAGAAGGGGCTGAACACAAACAAGCCCTGAAAGTAAGTATTTCAGCTTTGGCATTTACTACATTGGCAACAGATGTCTCCCCCAACCACTTCACCAGAGCACCAGTGGCCTGTTGTAAAGGAGTATAAGCCCAGGCAAAGGCATGGTTGCCCTCAATCTAAAAACACTGAAGTATTTTAAAATTTGGTATTTATAGTGATGTCAGGTTATTGATACTTAGAGGAGCTAGAGGCATAATGGAACTTTTTTGAGGTTGTGGGAAATAGAGTCTATGGCCCCAGGCTTCAACATAGCCTTGAAACACAGAGGACAGTTATTAGCTTTGAAGATCTTATAACTTGCCTCCAAGGAAAATAGAGTCTTGTTTTGCTAGACAGGTACTTTGAACATAAAAAACCTCCACAAACAAAACACTCCCACCCCCTCGCAACAAACAGCCCCTCTCCACAAACCAAAGCAACTCACCCCACCCAGCTTTAAAGGCTCACTTTCTGAAGTGTTAAAGTGTTCATGAACCAAACATCAATTTTACCATTCTCTGGGAAAGAGATACAGAATCTCCTGAAAACTTAGATCACACAGGAAAAAATGGTCAGGTGTGTAAAACCAGATTTAGGGGTTTCGGTCTCATTTTCATCTGGAAAACCTTTATTAAAATATTCTGTCTAGCTATCAATCATCTTGCTATTGCCCCCATAGGACAAAGACACACAAGCCTTGAGCACTGATGAGTTCAGCTGGTGCAGCCTACGCCAGTATGGAAGAAGCACAGGGAGAAGCAAGGGCTGAGCAGAAGGTACTTGCAGAGGTCATCGGAGGTAACTGATTAGCTCAGGAGCAACCAGGAAAGGAAGAGCTATTCTTACTTATGCCCATTCAATATTCAGCAATATCAGATGAAAAGCCAAGACAGCTGGTGTCCTGTGATGCTCATTATTCACAAATTTTCACAAGCATATTTTCCATTCCACCATCCAAGGTTTTAAAGAGACTATAAAACAGTATCTCATTCATGACAGATCTCTGCAGAACCCCCCTCAGTACATCTCATCACTTTGTCTGTGAAGTGCTGAGAGCAGTTTTCCCTCAAAATTTTCACTTGGGTTGCAGTAGTAGCATTTCTATTGTTACTATGTCACAATAGCACGAATCTGAATGAAGTCAAGATAAACATCTACCACCTCCCTTTTACATGTAAGAGCTTACACCCTTACAGAGAAAGACATTAGATTGATTAGAGTCTATATTGATTTTGTTTTACATCTCACCTCTTTCCTTGATAATTTTGTTCCTGGATTTTTTTTAAACCATGGGTCTGAAGTTCCTCAGCTCCCACTTTTTAAAACCAGAATCCGAGTGTATACTTGTAAATGCAAATTCTCAAACACAGATCTTAAAATTGCCTAAGTTCTCTATGTGCTCTGCAAGGCCCAACCTCTTTAAAAATATCTAACCAACTGAAGCATTCCCTACCCCTTTCTTTCCCAGCTGTAGCTTGTACTCTGATGGGTTCTTACTAGCATTGCTGTTGGCTTTGATAGTGAGGGCCCATTCTGCCAAGGATGAAACACCTTTGCCTTTCCAGGCACTGAAGACTCCTCCCTGTTAAAGGGTGGATCAACTTGCTCCCTATTTTTACCCTATGAATATACTGCTTATTTTTCAATATTTGCACAACACACATAACTTTTTTTTATTTGTTTGGCTGATCTTTTGATTTTGCCTCTGTATTTTTGTGCTAATTACACTTAGCAAACTTGTCAAGGTTCCCCCCCTGCCTTTTTTTAACCATTGTTGAAGATTTCATAAGTTGGGCTCATAGCTCACTCCTAATTTTATTCCACTTTGAAGTAGATTGCAATAGTGCCTTTATGGCTTTTTTAAAGAACTGCCTGTTTTGCTCTTGACTACTTCCCATGAGCTCCAACTTCTCATTTCTCACTGCTTCGGTTCTGTTATGACTCTGTTTGAAAATTAATGGTATCAATGACAATTTTACTAAGTGTAACATGAGCTACTGTCTCTGGATGAGTCAAGCAGACTGGGAAACCAGTCACAGTGAATGACCAGTTATCTGGTATTTCTCCCCAGCAAGGTGGCTTCTTTGCTTCATATGACTTTCCTGTTTCTTAACAAACTATTCATGCCATGTAAATGGTAAGAGTCTACTAAGGCTCCTCCTAGTCTCTCAGCTCCCTCCTGTAACTGAAATTTAAGTTGGAATGCAGTTTCCCTAAACCACTACTTGATAGTAGCAGAGTTAGTAAGAAATATGAACATTTGGGAAACAGCCAAACTATAGAACTGTAGAAATAGAAATCAATACATGGAATAACCATCTGCTGGTTAGCTTGTTTTTACTAAAAGGGACATTGAGCTTATTTTTGTTTCTAAGTGAATTGCAGTACAATAGATGAAATGCATAAGCTTAATTTAAGACAGTATCTTTGAAGTCATGTACAAATACTACAGAGATTCTCTTTTAGAAATGAAGATACGATTCTAAAGTATTTTCTGCTGAACATCAGCAGATTCCCACAATGAACTCTAAAACCCTTAAAAAGGAGGAGGGAGAAAAGAAAGAAAAAAATAAGGGAACATCTAATAAGCCTTTTAAGATAGCAACATAAAAAATACTGCCTACCATAACACTGTGGCACAAAATACATATTTTAAAACCAGTCATCAATGAATAATGCACTTATCACTTAGACTGGAGGCATGTATGAAACTCCTAGTTGAGTATTCTCCAAAGAAATATGTCTAGACATTTGAAATACAGTTCCTTGGCCTCTCTCAGCAGCTGAAGCCCAAGCATGATATATCTGTCAACAAATGTGGCAGCAAACATTAACCTGCGTGATTCATTGCTACTTTTGCTACAATTCATTTAATAATGACCATGTATATTTTAATAATCTCAGTGAATTCAATTTAACTCGTTCATATTATGTAGAGGAACTATACCAAATACATTGCAAGAAGAGAGAGAAACAGAGATGTCAGGAAAGTTCCCAGTCAGCAGATTTTGGAATTAAATTCTTGTGCCTTATTCATTATTAATACAAGTAATTTTAGAACAAAACATAAGATGAACTTTTATTATTAGTTGTTCACTTTAGCCTGCTAGAGTTGTTTCCATTTTTAAACATTTTATGTTTTTCTGATAAATTAAAAAACAGATGGGCTAAGTAAGACAGAAGATAACAGAACCACTCACGTTACTAGCAGCTTCTGAAGGAAAATCAAGTGCAATCTCCTTCAGTTGGAAATCTAGGCCTTTATTTAAACACTAAATTTAGTCGATGACAATAAAAGTGGAAAAGTAATTGGGCAGAATCACTAAATGAAGGGCATAGCTAGAAAGCAATATTGTTTCAAAAAAAAAGCAACTTGCAGGCAAAGTATAGTTACAATGAGACATCCTGAAGCTGGTCTGCAGACTGGATATCACACACAAAAAAAAAAACATAAGAAGAGAAATCTAGACATCTGAGAGTGAGAAATCTAGGGAGGAAATGTTCATTATTGGCAGAAGAACCAATAGCGTGCTGTGAAAAAGGAAAAAACCCTCAACAGAAATCACATGAATGGTGAAGTCAAGAGAGACAGGAGGACTTTGTCATTCCAACAGCTGGAAAAACTGGAGAAAGCTCTGAATAGTACAGTCCCATGGGAGAAAGGGGGGACAGGATCCTAGTAAAGTGAGTTTAAGAAAGACTGGTTTTCAGACACATCTTTAGGTCTTTTAAGTTAGTTATTGCTAAAGCACTCTTGAACTATAACCAGTGACACAAAGGATAGACTGGGAAGTCATTTGTGACCTTATTTTCTAAGAAAAATGCTGAGTTGCATCCATCTTTTCCATATTGCTGTGAAGCACCTGAGAAAAATCAGATAACTGAGTTCAGAGTTGAATGTGAAAAACAAACCTGCACTGCAATATGCAAAACCACTCATTTCCTATAAAAGCCTTGTTTAAATAGAGAATTAATACTACAAGCATGTGTGTTGGTGTGTGTGATTTATTTTGTCAACCCATTTTGCTGCCTTTTGTCCTCAATTCTAATGCTGAACTCTACTATACCAAAATTCTCAGTCCTACCTGCCATTTTTCTTATTTGTTTTCTTCTCACTTCTAAAGCTCTCCTTCCTTTTCTACCCAGAATAGATTCTCCTCATTTCCACAAATCCACTGTGCTGTCTGCATTCAAGTCTCTCATGTCAGAATTTACCTATGAAGAAAGTTCACCAAAAATAGTTCTTCTAACAAACAGGTATCATTGTGCCCCAGGAAAAGCCAGTTAAAGCATGAAGATAACATGAAAATGTAGTGAACCTCATTTGCATTAATATAAACCACATTATACTCCTATGCAACTGAAATGAAACCTGTGCAGTTAGACACATTACACCTATGTACTCCAGACAACCACATAAATTTAATCCACATAAGCTCTGATCTAAAGCACAGTGAAGACGAGAATCTGTAGAAGGAAACCTGAAAATGCATAACTGATATATACTTATTCAGGATGGATATTTGGCTTACTCATTCTTTGCTCTGCCTGCCCTCTTCCCTTCTGCACTGGCTCCCAGCCCCTGGAAGCAGTGAAATTGCATCCAGACAAAGCTGTTATAATAATTATTCCTTGCCCCTTCCTTAGAGGTGCAGAGTAATCTGTGTGCAGTACTCCACATTCAGATCAAGAGAGCTGAGTGCCTTCCTGTCAACCAGTTTGCCATTTCAAAGGTGCAATATAGTACACCTTTGAATCTACCATCCTAGCACAGAAAACAAGAGTGAAAATAGGTGAAAGTTTTGCAAGGGCTACTTTGCCCTGAACTCGAATACTTAATCATGGGTTTGACCTAAATTTTGCAGTGAATGAAGAGAATTCTGGACATTCTCCAGTAGTTCAGCTAAATTAGATATGAACATGAATAAGGCCCTGGGGCCCTGCATTCTCTGGGATGCCACAGGCATGGGACTTGCAGAGAATCTACTCTTGCTACAGAACTGTGTTCCAGATTTTAATTAACCAAGTTTCCTCAGCTAAGCTTTTCCTGTGAAAGCCTCCCACAGTAAAAAAACTCTGTAAAAATGTTACGCTGCAGCAGATGAAAATAAACCTAGCTGAAGGATTTTCAAAAACTTTCTTGGAAAAAGCATAATTTCAAGGACTACAATCATTCATTCCAGATACATGGTTCATGAACTCGAAAGCATCACGTCCAAGTACTGTGTGTTCTCATCTTTCCTAACTGCCATATGCTGCTCAGTCGTTTCATTTCATATGCACCCTCATGGCTCCAGGCTTCATGGGCAGATGGCTCTTTGCCACCTAATCAAATTCACACATCAAATATATCTCAACTGAGGTCTTTTGTAGAATTGTATCCTTTTGTAGAATTGTATCCTCCTTTAGTTTCCCTTCCTTTCTTGAGCATTTGAACATCAGTACAAACTTGTACTACTGAAGGGTTCATAATTTTCAGATATAAGACACTCATTCTTCAATTAAGCAAACATGGTACAAGCAGTTCTATCCCACTCTAAAAATACAATTCAGTGCCTTGGAACTTCACAGTATACCCACAGAGTCCTTAATATCCCTTTCGGTTCTATTTTGGGTCTCTCCTTCTTCCACAGCCACATCTGTTCTTTGAACAGAACACATCCACATCCTCTGCCTCCACATAAGCACTTAAAATAATGCATCTTTACTCCTGCAACCAAGCGACAGGTTTTGTTGTACTGCACTGAGCTTGATGTGGTATCTAAATTTGGATGCCTTCTAATTCTCTTTAACTGGATATTGATAAAACTGAATTTTCATGGATCAGTTCATCTTGTTGTAGGCTCATGGCCATTGCCTTTCATGAACTTAAAACCTCAGAGTTGCTTTTGATTCTCTGGAGCATCCTATTCATCAGACAGGAAATTTCTCATATTAGTAACTGTGGTATTTCTTCAAGCCACTGTGACCTACATTGCCTGACTGGGTTGGTTAAATGTTTCACACGCTTTTATCATATCCTACTGCCACAATTTCTGCAACTCTTTACTAGCTGCATTACCTGTCACATCCATTAAATGCATGCATAAGCACACTTCTTGTCTGTCTGAATGCACAGCAGGGTCAGGGTTAGGCTGAGAGTGATGGAATGTTGTTTCTCAAACTTCTACAATTCTTCGGCTTAAAAATACTGCTTTCTTTACATGGACAATCTCCTCATCTTATTCCTTCTAGGATATGTTTTACATATACCAGCATAGATACAAGAAATAAGGTCATCTACATTAAAAGTAGATTAAATCCTCCACTTCACACCTTTTTCTCTAAAGAAGGAACAGTGTAGTAATTTTTAATAGTGCCTTCAACTGCTATGGTAAAAAACCCTCACCCTGTTAAGATCTGTAAGATAAACAAAGCTGCTAAGGATGAAAATTTTAAGGACACCTAAAACCAGATTTGTAATCTGTACTAAAAAGAAGCAATCAACTGTCTAATACCAGTTATTTTAAGACAGTACATTTGGAAGAATATTATTTTAAATATTTTTATAGAAGAGCAATAGCAAAAGTGATGGAATATATCATAATACTGACACTGCAGTGTGACACTGCAGATGCAAAATAGAATAGAAACATTCATAGTAGCACTTTATTAAAGTGCTTAGAAAAGCTAGATGTAAACCATGATATTTTAAAATGGCATTTATTATTTTTTGTCTCAGAAGACTAAGGCTAAGCAGCCTGCACAGCTCACCTTCCCATGGTACAGTAAGTCATCTCTGCAGATTAAAGAAGGGCTATCCCAGAAAACACAGTGACCCAGGAGCCAAAGATAAACTGTTTACAATCTCTTCCAGAGATCACCTATTTAGCTGCATATAGTTCTTTACATTTACAGTCCTTTCTATTGCTCTGCTGAGAGTAGTAACCTGAATATGCCAAAAACATAGTGGGAGCCTGCTAAACATGGACTAAAATTACTCCTGTGTCTCATAGCTGCAATGGTTTTAACAAGTGCTGCACAAGGCACAGTATGAGTAATACCATTTATAATCAATTAAGCTAACCATCCTTATCCCACTTCCATATCCCTTCTTCCCCAAGGACAGATAAAAGACATCTCCTAGCAATTCTGTAGACACTACTGTGTTAGCCATTTCAATAGACAAGAGGTCCTATGACCCAGAACACATTTTGACAATTTTCAAACTGTTCTGAAAATATGAAAGGCAAAATCTAGTAAGTGGATATTTGAAGAAAGACATGAGTTTTTGACATTATTTTAAAAAATAAAAGCCTGCCACTTAGAATAATTTTCTCTTTAATCAGAGCCATGCTATTTATACTCTAAAACCAGAATTTAGCTTGCAAGTCTAAGGTAGGTCCTCAAAGTATTAAAAATAACCCCAAATAAACATACAACTTGCACATGAACTTCTTAGAAGAAAACTGTGGGTTTTTTTCTAACAATAACAGGAAGGTGTTCTACAAGGCATTTTCTACTCTTCTCTCTTTTGTATTCAAGCAAGCAGAACAGGTACTTATGTTACCTAAAGTAATGGTTATCTAATAATGCTAGTGTTCTGAATTTCTCACCTAGAAATGCTTTGTTATCTTGCCAACAAAGAACCAAGGCTTAAAATGATTCAGGAAGTCAAGTGCAAAAATCCTATTCCTGAAAGTCCCTTTAGACCATGTTTTAGGCATTAGGTGCATTCTAGGACGAAAACCATACACACTATTAATCAGCAGAAGTTCAGAATTAAGAAAACTGTTAAAGGAAGATGATTTAAGGTAAAGAATTCTAAATGTCAATCCTGCACAGAAGCAGGTTCATTTTTATGTTTCTTTTCCAATGTCACCTGCCTCA
Source organism: Notiomystis cincta (assembly GCA_013398075.1). Classification (NCBI taxonomy): domain Eukaryota; kingdom Metazoa; phylum Chordata; class Aves; order Passeriformes; family Notiomystidae; genus Notiomystis; species Notiomystis cincta. The sequence goes on along the minus strand of VZRX01005353.1, from coordinate 73,303 downwards.
AGTGACTTCATGCTTGGAACAAAAGAGCAGGGAGGAGCAACACTGGGTCAGTTGTAATAGTCTGGACTGAGCTACTGCTTCATGCTGACAAAAGCAAATCCTATGGGGAAAGCAGTGAGGCAGAAGCAGCAGACTAGAAAGATACATCAACGTGCTTCAGCTACTGGAACTCTGGAAAAAGTACTGTATTAGGTCAGAACAATGGTCAGTTTTGGTTTTTATTTGAGGATATTTCTGAGTGGAGACTTTTAACATTTTAAAATATTGTGTTCCACATGTAAGTCTAATCCTTTTGACTCCATGACTCTGAAAAAAGTCTCATGGCAGTGAGTTCCACTACTACATTACATGGTGGAATGAAATAAAAGTTTGAAGCTTGTTGTCTAATCATTTAATTGAAATCTTAATTCTTACAAGCTATCAACTGTTTCCAAATCATAGTCATGCACAATGTCAAACTAGTCCTCTGTCACATCTTAGTTTTCTATCTTTTTTTAGAACCAGTATTGAATATGGTTTGTGAGAAGACAAATCCTGATTTTAAGTAGTGGCATAATATTTTTGTTTTGCTCTCTTTTGGACTGCCATTGAGACCTAACTTAATATTTCAAGAAAAGCATGCTGGCAGCATTACTTGCTTTCTTAGTAGAGTTTAAAACTCCCCAAGCTTCATTATTGCACACTTGATGTAGAATGATATTGCATTTATTAACAATAAGTTATGCCTGGCAGTTTAGCTCTCAGCTATTCAGTTTTAAGAGATCTTGAAATTCAGTGAAGGAAGCTTCAGATTTAATATATAATACTTTCAGGAAAAAGTCAAAGTCAGTCTTAAAAACATTCCTTGGATTACTGAGTCTAAAATCTTCCTATATCTAGAGCCCAATACTCCTTCTTATTCTGGTGACTTGAGTAGTTTGCACAGAAAAAACTTGTATTACTTCATTCTTGTTTCTGAATTCTTGTGTTTAAGGAGCACCAGAATGACCTTCTGAATGTCGCTGCTTTATATCAGCTTAGAGGATGTATGTACATGTTTCTTTGCTTTGCACCCAGTTATATATTTGAATGTAAATTGGTATTAATTAAGAATATATAATGATATATTTAGATTTACATTTTCTATATTTGGAAGAAAATCAAGTCCTGATGAGCAAACAGGAAGAACTGAAAATAGAAAGAGGCCAGCTTGTCTCTGCTTCCAAGTGTGAAATTGTGAATGTATTTTATATTGTGTTTCCTAAAAGTGAAGAGCTTAGAGCACACACCAATATAAAATGGGTACCACCATCACCACATGTCTGTGGTTTTGGAAACCATCACAGCTACAGGAGAACATGCCTAGAACCCTAGAGAGATCTAAGGACAGAAAAGGTCTGTAAAGCTTTATGTGCAAATAGGTGGCAACACACTTTGCTAAGAGACCATGACAGTTCCAAATACACATGAAAGCTGTTTTTTAGGCATGTAGGAAACTATGCCTTTTGGATTTTGCCAACAGGTTCAGATGGCTGTGATGCAGGTTAGATCCAAGTGTATTTAAAACCCTGTGAATAACCTAATTACTGTTAGGCACTTAAACTGCAGTCAGGAGAAACAGTGTTGGTGTGACAATAATTTATTATATTACTGTATGAAGAGTAAAAAGACAATGCTTAAAGCTGAGATTCAGCCCTACACAGAAGAACTAGTGCAAGATTCAAATTCTACTTAAGTACAACTAAAGCATTGCTTCCAAACAGACATAAAGCATCAGTGGTGTTAACAGTCATCCTAAGAGGAACTCCTCTTAGGAAAAAAGCCTTGGCAAATTCATTAAACACTTCACTGCTATGACTTGGGTCTAGATACTAACTGCAAGATACATTCTCACAGATACTTTTCTGGATTTAAGTGTACAATCATATTTTCTTAAAAAGTTGCCTTTAAAGGTGAGGTTTTGAGACACAGATATAAAAAGACGGGAGAGTCAGGGGACAGAATTAAAATAAAACATGATTTTCAGTGTCTTCAACACCAAAACAAACCTGTATTACAGACCACTTTGTAGCACTTTACAAAATGTACACTATATATATCTTATATATATGCGTTTAGAACAGTATTATTTTAGTCACTAAGTTCTTCCTCATCACTGAAATAAGCACTTTTCTTAATCCGTGGACGTTTTGAATCATCTGAAATTGAAGATTCCCCTGCAGTCTGTGTCCATCTTTGTTGTTCTTCCTCAATTTTGGCTTGCTGTAATGAAGAAAAGTATTAGCTGGGATTAAGAAAAATTAAGGTGCACTACAAATAATAATGTTAATTATTAATATGCATTGAATTATTAAGGAAGTTAAATAATTACAAGGGTTTATTTCCAGGTAAACTTTATGTTAAAAGCACTAGGAAACATTTCTGAAAGTCATTCTCACATGTAACCTGTCTTATACACCACAGCAAGGCACATGGACCATCCTGTGTTCTCAAAAAGAGGAATTTTGCCCAGGGCAAACATCCAAAAATATAGAGCAGCTGAGATCTAAAGCAAAAAATGCCTCATGTTTTAAACTAATATTATTGAATCAACTTTGTTCCACTAATAAGTCTTCTATCCACTGTCCTTTGCAGTCATTCATTCACATAATGAGTGCCTTTGGGGATTATTACTGAAGGTTATTCAACTAATAGTTTAAATAGAAGCTTCCTATTTTTTACCAGTTAAAATCTTTGGATAGTGATAGAAATGAGAATGTTTCCTGGATTTATAGGTTTTATTTCCAATTGTGGAGCTTTTGGGGAAAGGGAGGAAAATTGTGAATATTTGAATCACATTTTTGGACTACATGTAGAAGTTCTGCACTCATTACAGTCATATTCAGAACAAAGTCATTAAAGCTTGAGAGTTTTTTTAAGGGGACAGGCACACAGGGGAAAACTGCTGACCAGTGAGCCAAGAAATTTGAATTTCAGGTCAGGCTTGTTTTGTGTAATGAAGCAAAAGGGTGTAGAGATAAAGAAGTAATAAAGACAGTAATACAGATGTTAGATAATCTAGGTACATAACAAAATATGCATTCAGTATGTTTTGGGAGATTAAGATCTATTAGAGAATGGTGTATTAGGCAAAGGAAGTGCCCCAGCAATAAATGTTCAAGGACATTCTAGTGAGGGCAGAGGATGTGTCTGGTCACTTATACATGACTATTTTTCTGTCTCCTCAGTTAACAAAGTAAAGAGGGATTTGTGGGCAAAAACCTAGTGGAGCATCACAGCAGAGATGACAGAAGGAAATAGCAAAGGAGCTTGAAGGAAAGAAAGGGCTGCAACACACAAATACAGCAATAGTGAAAGAGCAAAAAACCCAAACAAAATTCCACTGAACACGCCTACAATTAAAGAAGACAAACACAGTTACCAACTACTGCTACCAAACCAGAGCCCACTAAGTGCTACAGAGCAGACAGACCTATGCATGTATATCAGAGCTTTTGAAAAGCAGCTAAAGAAAGGAGTTGAATTTAAAACATAATACTAAATATGGCATGCTTCAATTTTGTACCTGAAAAGCTATGGCTTGGCTGAGGCTGTCTAGAGCAGGGTCCTCTCCTTCCTCTTCACTTTCTTCTTCCTCCTCACTTCATTGTGCAGAGAGAGAAAAAAAATATAGATCTTTAACATGTTTAGTGTGAAAAAGCTTCCTAAAAAAGTAGTAACATGTAACTCAATATACATACATTTCTTCTGGCTCCACTATTTTCTTTCTCTTCTTCTTTTCTTTTTTTTTCGGTGGTTCCCGCTCCCCTAGCATATTTTTAGGACAAGCATAACTCAAGTGTCCTGCTTCCTTGGAGAAAAAGAAATATTGCTTAACAGAAGCCATTACAAACAACTGTATGTTAAAACATGTCATGAGGGAAGATCATGGGGGGAAACATAGAAGCAATTAGTAAGATAAATGGAATGCTGAATTAGCACACAGAAGACAAACTCTTCTCCAGGCTTGCCATGGAAATGAAGAGATTGGTAGTAGTGATGGGCATGCTTAACTGCAAACTGAGAACAAGCTACCAGCACAGTAGATGTCTTTGGCTGTTGCAATAACTGAATACACTACACATGGTTTATATTCAAGACAAGATAGAAGCCTCAGAATTAACAATTCAGACACAGGAATGAAGTGATATTTTTGCTGTAAGAAGTGTTATGAATATAAATGAAGTTTGTATTGGACACTAAATACTATCCAAATCTCAATGTCCTACATTACTATGTAGGAAAGTCAGGAATTAATGAAAACTTACAACTCACTTCTATGTAAAACAGTTGATTCCTGTATTTATTTTACTGCCAACTATATCATGAACTTCCAAAGATACAGCAAAAACAGGTATTTTGAAGCAAAGAGTAGGAGGTTGTCATTGCAATAGTTTTCATGTGCATCACTTTTCTTTCTTGGGTTCTATTCCTCTTTGTTATTTTCATTTTCATCACCATCTACTATTACTACTACTATTTAATATTGTTTCAATTATTAAGCTGTTCTTATTTCAACCCCCAACTGTTGTCCATTTCTCTGAATTTTTGGTTTTACTCACCCCACATTCGTAACACTTAGACTTATCAAAGTAGTTACGCCTGCGAATGAATTCTGCTGCTCTTCCATTATCAATGGCAATACTTGCTTTTATTACTCTTCCAAACAACTACAGAAAATTGGAAAGAAAAGGTAAATGTTTTGGGTCTGAAAGCCCACCTCTCCTGCCACAAAAACTTTCCACAACTTACCTGTTTGTTATTAAGTGCCCGAGAACAGTTTTGTGCAGATTCTTTATCCAAAAACAAAATAAAGGCAACTCCTTTGCTCTTTCTGGTGTCTTTGTCTTTCATAATGGTAACTCTGGAAACATAACCACATTATTGATTTTAATGAACCACACTAAAATTATTTCAGAGATATTTTTTCCTTAAAGATCTCAGTGGGATCTTACCTTTGTTATACAGCAAAAGGGTTAAAGTATATTTAACAATAAAAATGCTCATTAAACAGAAATTCAAAGGAGCAGCGAACTTGGCCATGTATTTAGAGGTAGAGTGGAGATGATTCTAAAAAAGCATGTGGGGTCTTTCTGGGACCACTATCATTTATTCCCTTGGGTGACTTGAAGAACAGAGAACATAATCTTTAGATTTACAAGCAACCTAACTGGATGGAACTACATAAACTGGAGGCAAAAGGAGAATTCATGAGTAATCTTACCACTGCTATTACTGTGAAAAGCACAGTGTGAACTGCCTTCAAACTGAGAAATCTATGTTTGTGTAGGACTAATCAGCTAAACAGGTTCACAATAGGAAACACTAACTATATGCAGTACTGTTCTACAAATATCTCCAACTGAAATCCAAGGACCATGGATGCATGTGTTATTTCGTATGACATACAAAGTCAAATCTTCAGTCTAACATTGAAATCAACAGCTTCAATAGCACAGTGAGAAGTTCAGGAAAATCTAGAAACAATAAAACAAAACACGAAGAAAAACATTTACAAAACAGGGCTGGGGAGTGTGTATGGAAGGAACCCACTCAGTCTCAATTATTTCAATCTTAATGTCACTTGTATTTAGCCCTGGAAAAAACCTAACAAAGCAACAACAGTGAGAACCAGAATGTCAGGCTGAATGTACATAAAAATAAAAGTACATGTAAAAAAGTAGGGAATACACTCCTCCCTATGTCCAGTACAGGCAAAACAAAGTTCATGCATAAGGCAAGCCAAAATTCTAAGAAGTAACCAAAAAAACAAACCCAACCTCAATACAGAAGGCCTACCAAAAAACCTCTATAAGGAACACATGACCTACATGGTAAAAAGTTTATAAATAAAACACAGTAAAGAAAGCTCAGATTTCCCCAAATACATGCACAAAAAGGTTGAGCTTAACAGTTTTATCACCAAAACCTCTTGGACAGGACATATCCAACTGCATGCATTAAGTTCAAGTGTCAATAAAACTGACTCTAAAACAATTCTAATTTTTCTGCCAAGCTACTCTTTGAAAAATTCCAACAGAAGCCTGGTATAACTGTCAGGCTTCTAACTGGGATATTGAAATACCAGTTAATAACACATGAATAGAAAGAATCAAGTGTGACAACTCTCTAAAAAGTAAGGAACTTCTTGGAGCCATAGAAAGTCTGATTTCTTACTGAACAAATGAGTTGAAATCATAATAATCAGGATAGAGTTGTTTTTCCTGCTATTTGTCACCTGAAACACACTTCTGAGACTTCAAAAACTTTGAAACTCTGTATCTCAAAGATTATTGCAACAGCTACTGGAAGTTAGAGAAGATATTTGCTGGTTTAGGGTTAAAAATGGAAGACTTGAGTTTCCTTATTCTGACCAACTAAAAAAAATAAACAGACCAGTCAGTTCCTTACTGTGGCATTTCTTTCTATCATTTGAACACAGAGGCAGATATTCACATTTACTGTTCATGAATACCCACATACTGAAAGCCATCAATGCAGCCCCACATCTAGCTTTAAGTAAAATACTAAGCAGTCACAATAACAAGCCCCTCTAGAACCACAGAGAACTGTACACTGCAATTGTGGGAACTGTGACATTTAGTTCACATAAGAAGCAGCTCCCACTTTCACACTTACCCACTGTGCTCTACATGTGTTCAAGGAAAGGGGAATAATACTTACTAGAAGAACACTGTTTCAGCTTTCAGAGAAAGGACTGATGGTATATAACAACATTCTACTTGCTCTTAAGAAGTGGTTAGCAAAACCTGTCCCCAACACAAATATTCTTGTATTATGTATGTAACTGCAAGAACTTCTAGTTGTTAAATTAAATTTATAATTTATTAAAAATGAACAGAACTTCAATACAGTTCCACATTCATGCTTAAACTATAAAAAGCTCAAGACTTTCAAGTGAAGGGAAGACATAAAATATTTAAAATCAGAGGTACAAAAATAGAAGGCCATATCAGGTCACTTACTTGACAACTTTCCCATACTTTGAAAATATCTGAAATATAAAATGAAAGAAAAAGATTTAACAACAAACATTTAATCAACACAATTGCATTTCACTAATAATAAATTTATCACAACAAACTTCTATATATCAGATTTATATGATTTTACACTCAAAATTCTTGTCAGTAAGTTTAATCTAAACAATGCATGTCTTAAAACTTACCCTGTACAGATCATTGTTTGTCAAAGCAAAGGGTAAATTGGACACATACACTGTGCTTTTGCTTGGTGCCAACCCACCACTCATTTTTCTGATGAAAGGAAAAAGAGAGAAGAGTTAAACTGTATTGAATAAAGAAATCAATTAAAAAAACAGTTTCAAGACTTTTAATTTTATTTCAAACCTAGCCCAGACAGCCATGATAAAGTTGCAGGAGAGCATACTTTTCATTTCTCTTGCTAATTTACATGAAAATTAGTGTTTGCCTTCATGGACTACGGAAGACATACATTCCTTCCTCCTCTCCTGGATCCAAACATATTTTTATTCTATGTGAGTCAATCTGTAGTCATGAATAAACACACAAGTTGGTGTATTTACAATAATCCTCTGCTGATCTGTGCAATTAGAAAGGTTGGGGGCCAAAAGAAACAAGCAATGTCCATTTATGAAACATTATGGCCAATGTGCCAAATTACTGACCTTTGTATCAGTACCAGCATGATCTGATTCTTTTTACAAGTATCAGTTCAGCTGCTTTCAATATAGAATAAAATACAATTGTTTCAGGGGAAAAAAAAATGCTTCCCTAAAGCAGAGTCCTAATTATTGTGGGGAAGGAGATAAATACAGTTCAAAGTCAATGTAGTACAATGCTAAAGAAGCATGCATTTCCTCTCTTAGCTATTGCTCAGCTCTGCACTCCTCTAGAACTGCATGTGTCCACAGCTGACCATAAAACAGCATCTCTGTAGAGGCACTCCCCTTCCTCCTCCTGATTAGGCAGCCTTCTCCTGACAGGAAGCAGGAAAATTTTCAATCTTTCCATTTTAATTTCCAATCTTTTCTCTGCTCTTGAAAATGAGTATGTCTGGAAACAATTAATCAATTAAAAATACTGTTATAAACACACACACATCATCTAATACTAAGTGAAGAGTAACTGAACTAACTTGAGAATGAAGAGCCAATGTTTTTCTTCACATTTGGATATTCCCAAAATTTTAAGTGGTGTAAAGTCTGTGCAAAACACTCTCTTTAATCCATTCTGTAGCCATGGTTTAGACCAAGAACTAAGTGAGTAAAATTTAAGATCAAAACATAGCCCTTATGAAAGGCCACACCAAATAGTACAGCAAACCCATTCCTGACACAGTCCAATTTCTACCTCCTTGTCCATTTTCCTACAGCCTTACTACTGCTTCCTGGCACCTCGAGCCAATTCCCAGCTTTCCTCAGCAAGACCAGCTCATTTTAAACACACAGAAAAGAGCTGATGAGGGGAAAAAAAAACCCTAAAGTATTAAAATCAGCATCTGCCATATTACAGTTTCTTAGGGGACTTCTTGGGTAGCCAGTCTGAACAGATTGCTTGGCCAAGTGCCAACAAAGTAACTAATATCACACTCTAATCCGGCTGATACTTTCTGGCATTTCATGATTCACTTATCTGAAGGCCTGATATTCCCAGAAGACCTGATTATCCAAGTGCTTTGCTTCTCTTTCCTGACATGCTTACTGTATCACAATTCATTTGAATGGCAGTTTCCAAGTGATTGAATTTTGAGGTTTTCCATGTTCAGAGACTGTTTTTTGGCATGAGCAAAAATGGCAACACAAAGGTTAAGCAAATGAAAACAGAATAAATTTGCAATAAAGGCCACACATTGCATCTGGTGTTAGGCAGACTGGATTCATTATCCCAAATTCCTTTCTGCTTGGCATTAGTATCCTTGACAAGCCTAACCAGACTGATTTGGCAACATGCCCTGTGAATAGATGGCCTGAAATGCAGTTATCCAGATGTACAGTGGATAGAAGGATGCAGGAAGAGTGATCTCAACACTGCCAGTGCTAATACATTGCAGCAGTGGATGAGGAAACACTGGAGGTGAACCTCAAGTGTCTGAATACAACACTTTCACTCTGCCTAAAAGACAGGAGAAGCTGAAGCACCTTGCAGCAGCAGACCAAGCAGCCTCCATCTCAATGGGCAGGCACCAGGGAGAACAGCATGACCAGAGAGCAGTCAGCCTGCTTGTTTCACAAAGCCACAGTGCAAACCTCCCAGAGGAGGTGAGACATCATGCAGACATTACTACTGGCCTAACAGCTGCACACTGCTTTTTCCAGAGGAAGCTGAAGGAGTTGTACCCTGGAGCACTGGCTGCTGGACAGCTGAGGCTGAGAGTTGTTTCTACCCCCCTGGACAAATTTAAGCTTAACAGTTTTACTGCTCCAGCTGCCCAAATATTCTTAGCAATATTTATTGTTTAGGACTGTTGTGCAAATACTTCTTATTTTTAATGTCTGACTCACTGTACAGACACAACTTTAATAGAAAGGGAGTACAGTAACTGTATGGCTATCACCATTTATTATAACAGTATTTCTTAGGGGAGGAGTAAAAAATGCCAGTTCCAGATTTAAGCTAACTCTCCAGACAAGACATGTCATCTGGAGGCTCATTGTTACAAGGCTGAGAGTCCTGCTAGTTCAGGAATTTTCTAACTTCATAGAACTGTCCAATATAAGTTTAACATTTTCATCCCATTCTTCCTCCATGATTACCAGCCTCTTGGCTCAGCTGACAAGACAAAAATTCACAAAAATCCCCAAACCAACCAAAAAAACAATATCTGAGCTTTATTCTTGCTGCAGGAGACTCATCTGAAAGTCAGATACAGCCTAGGTTCAAGGCTATACCCTGCTAGAGCTTTTCAACAAATCAAAACATTTCTATTTTATCCTGGATGCTTTTCTTGGGCTTTCTTGATCTTGAAGGTATTACCTTCATTAGTTAACTTTAAAGCATTGGCTAAAAGCCTTTACAATACCTCCAGAGAACTGCACACAATTCCCATTAATGTAATAGCCTCTCTGTAATATTAATGCCTTCTTCATTTATCACTTTCACATATTAACTTTGACAACAGAGTTATGTCTCATTACAATGACTTCTTGAATTCAATCTTTTTTGTCTTTTCTAACAACTTGAACTAAAAGAAGCCATTTTTTGACATGAGCCATCTGTCAGCAATGATTAAGTCTCCTGAAAAACAGATCAGGTACACGAACATGTTTTGCTTCAATCCAATATGCTGAATGCAGCATCTGTCACTAGCATTGGGGATATCACAAAAAGACAATGATTAATTTCAGTAATTGACTTTTCTATTCTATCCTAGAACACATAAGGACACCAGCAAAACAGTTCAAATGCCTCTGAATAATCAAGTGGAATCTAAATTTAATGATACTTTCATGACTTAACTTTTAAGTTGAAATAAAAGCACAAACTTGTATGTTTGTTTTTAAGTGCAGAGCAGCAAGATCAGGTTCATGATTTAATCAACTGAAGTATGTACAAAGGATTTGTAAGCAAGTTTCTCAAGACACTCAGGCCAATTAATTTGTGTTTTTCTATCTTGATCCTTAAAACACAGTATTTTATTCCTCATTTAATAGTGTCAATGGAGTTTAGACCCAAATCAACAAACCATTAGCTGTGACAGAAGCTTGGCTCAGGCTTATAATCAAGTGTCTGTGGTAAAGGATGAAACCAAACTCGTGCTATCCTTGGTCCCTGGCAAGGATATTAACCACAGCTCTGCCCTGCACAAGGGGCATGGAATAAGTTGTCAGAGAATAATCTGTTTTATCTTATAGTCACCTAAATAATACCAAACAAATACTAAACAGGATCAAGAGCTGAAATAAGGTTAGCACTATCAGCAAAGAAAGCACAATCTGCTCAAGCCAAAGAGGATTATAAAAAGGATCTGTGGTTTGAATCAAACCACTTTTACATCCTGATCTAACTACAAAAGCTTAGGGACAGTAAGACTGGGCAACCAGACCATCAGCTGGGACTATTTATCACACATATGTAATTTATATATATTCCTTTTCCAGACTATATACAGGTGTCCTCTCGACATTGGCCAAAATCGGTAGAATTTTGGCCCAGACAGACATAATGATATGGTTCCATTTTAATTCCCAGTACTACTCAGCCTTTGCTGACACTTTATTGCGAACCAAGGTGATACAGCAGTAAGTGCTTTACTCGACAACAGGCGGACAACACCTACAGAAGTCAGCAGAGCGCCCGGGCGCTCTTCTTTCGCCTCCGCTTGGAGAGGCCGAGGGCCCTCAGAAGTTCTTCATTTCTACGCTACCATTTCCCCACGCTCCAAAGGAAAGCCCATAAAAGCTTTTTCAAGAGCGGCCTTTGAAAGGGATTCCCAGCACGGCCAAGACAGGAAGAGCTGCCTGGTTCAATCGGACCCGGTCTCTCCGCAGAACTGCACCCAGGAGGGACACCTTTGGGTAACTCGCTTCGCGGCAGCGCTTCCTCCTCAAACCACGGGACGTGCGAGCTGTTTCAGGGCTCAGGGCGAGCGAAGCGATATTACAGCAACAGGGCCACAGACTGCTCAAGAACTTCCCCACGCTCTATTCACGCTTTTGCCCGTACCACCCCCCTACGGTTCCTTCACACAGCGCGGCCCCGGCCAGCTGCTTAATTCGTCCCTTCCTACTCCGCAAAGGCCCCAGCAAGAGAGCTGTGAGCGAGCGCTCCCGACACCCGCGGTGCCCCCGCCCCGGCGTACCCGTCTCGGCGGGGCTCAGCCCGCGCGGGAGCGCATCGTGCGAGGCGGCCCGGAGAGGCGCAGGAGCGGTCCCGGCGGGACGGGTCGGGTCGGGCCACACGGCTCCCTCCGCTCTCGCCGCCGCCCGGCCCGTCGCGCTTCCGCC
>VZRX01005353.1:0-61245 GCA_013398075.1 Notiomystis cincta | reverse complement strand
TTGGAGCGGCGGGACGGGAGCGCTGCGAGGGGGGCCTCCTGTGGGCAGCCGCCCGCTGGGTGAGCGCCCGGCTGGCTTGTGAGCATTGCCATTTAGTCCTCTTTGAAACCCATACGGGACAGGAGAGTTTGGTTCTCAGTTCAGTTTGTGTATTTGTTTTGAAGGGAGCCGTCGTCCTACTTGTAGATAGGTCTAAGAGTAATTTTAAACAATAATTCGTAATGAATGTTTGGAGGCTGTGTAAATCCCATTGTAAACACTTTCATTTGGAGGTGTGGTGGGTGTCTTGGTGCAGGATCAGTGTCCTTATTGTTTCTAGGGGGATAAATACGACATGAGTGTGTCATTCAGCTCATTTCCTAATAAGTACTAGAATAAGTCTGTCAGAATAAATCTGCGTGATTAGTTTAACAATAGGATATGCTGTAAGTCCTTACTAGTATTTAAGTATCTCATATCTGCTCTTCATGGTTCTTTATTCTCAGTCATATTCCTTAAGTAGGCTCTTTACTATCTGTTAGAATTTTCGAGGATAGTCTATAAATTCTTTATCTGCGACTTCAAGGGAACAAAGACAGTTAGAAATACACAAAAAGATGTGGAAACCCACTCAACCAGTGAGGACAGTTTGATACAGTGATTTACCCCGGGTGAAGTGCTATGGATTGGTTGGTGCTGTCAAGAGTAATTTTTGAGAGCGTTGTGGTTTTGACTTGTTATGGCAGCAGAATGGGAGGCTGCTGTATTTTGTAGTCAGGGTGTTTGTGCTGCAGGATGGAAAGCCACGGGGCAGTGGTGGTCCGTGCAGTTTGCAGTGACATTGCTGGTGTAGCAGCCACATCAGAGCCTGGTAGAATATGCTTTTCATGGCACTGGCACTGGTGATGGACAGGTCAGTAACTGCAGGTGGTCAGGCAAAGATAAGTGCTAATATATCAGTCATTCTATTAATACAACCCCCAATGCATTGCTTCCATTTTCTTGTCCCAGTGACGTGTTAGAATGATGTAGTAAGGAAGTGGAACTGATAGGATTTTAAGTCTTCATTGGAAAGCTGCTGCTGTTAATAATTTTATTTAGTTTACCCATGCTATTTTAAGTCAAAATTATTATGAGTGGGTTGAGAGATTGGAAGAAAGCATCTTCCCTCAGGTTATTTGGTATCTAGGTGAATATCCCAGGACTTGTTGTAGTTGTACTTCTAATTGCTTTTGAAAATCTTACAGCCTAGTATTTGCTATTAGAGACAGATTGTCTTTAAATCTCTGTTTTTTCTTAGTGCCTCTCTCACATTATTTGATTTCCTGATGTGTTGGATTTTTCCCTCTGCTCTTACACTTCTGCTTTTTCATTTTACCAGTAGGACCTTGTCTGTTCAGTGTGTTCTACCTGTCCCAAGTATGAGGGGAAGATGAGAAAGTAACTTTCTCCCCCAAACCCAGTTTTATCTATCTTGTCTTCTGTCTAGGTAAGAGATACTGGGATATCTTTGAAACATTATCAAATACAGAGTCTAATTGTTGGAAGATAAAACAATGTTTTCTGTCTATCTTTTATGTCATTACAGCAGGAATCACTGTAAGTTTTATATCTCTCCTACACCTTGTACAACAGTGTTTGAGCTTTTTTTGAGAGCTTTCCAAAGTAGAGAGATGGAATTGGCTCACATTTGTCAGTCTCTGCTGTTTGTCAAAGTAATATTATAAACCCAGAAATATCCCAGTGGCATGGGAGGCACTTCAGCTGCCCGTCTGCATTTGCAGCACAGCATTGTTTTTGTGCTGTGTTCACATATGGCAAGATATAGCCATCTGGATTAGGAAGCCTTTTGTTTTGGAAACAAAAATGTAGACTCTGCAGAAGGATGATAGCACACGCTACAAAATTACGAATCCTGGAGAAGTAGATACGTCTAGCCTTGATGAAAATTGATGTCTTGAGTAAGTGTAAGCAGACAAGAATTGTGTTCAAAATGTTTCCAAATACTGGAGTGCTTTTGCCAATGCATCAGGAATTTTTAACACATATTATTTAGAAATCAAAAAAGAATAAAAAAATTAATGATTGACTGTTAGATAAAGAAAGCCTGGTGGTGCAAAAAGTCTGAAGAGACCTGTGTAGTCTGCCTGATGAAAAAATGTATATTAGCATAGAGCACAACATAGTGCTAATTGTAGTAAAGCCATTCTTGGTGGCTGGCCACAATAGAGCAGCTTGTGCTGTGTTCATAGAATGACCTCTGGACTTACAGATGTGTCTATTTGAGAGAAGGCTTTGCTTTAAGTAGTCACCTCTGATCAAAAGTAGGAAGAGATTGTTTAAATTAATATAGCAAGTGATTATATATTATATTAAATATCAACTATTTTTGTTGTACGTGCATCAAAAATTGGTAATCAGGATGAGTTATAATGTTGTTAGGTGTGAAACAAAACCATATTTTTTTCATTCTTTCTTTTACAACATCTGTATCTACTGAGAGAACAGATCAATCTCAATACAGCATAATAAACTTGAGGCTTGAGCTCTTGAGTCTTTGTTAATGGAATCTTCTGATATTGCTCCTAAGAGTTTAGACTATTCATGGTTGCTATTAAAGCTGTGTTAGGTCACATCAGTTAAGAAATGGATTGTTTTCTCTTTCTATAGAAACAGATAAAAGGTGCTCAAGATACTGAGAATTGCATTTTCCTCCCTTCAAACATTTTTTTTTTCTTTTGATATTTTCAAATACATCCTTATTTTATCTCACTGGTCTCAGCTGAAATTTATTTGTTTGGTCTTCTGTTTAAATTTGTCTTCTACTTGTTTACCTTAGCAGTGTTTTAATCAATGTACTTGATGGTTGATTCTGCCTGATTAACTTTCTTCATTTCATTTCTCTACGTGCAGATGAGATTTTTCTTCCACCTGCATAGTTGCTTGTTGTCTACTGTATATTTTTTTGTAAGTCTGTTGACTTTTGTGAGTGATAGTGTATCTCTAGTTTTTGACAGCTTGTGTTTTTGATTTTGTCCGAATACTGGTGTTAGTTTTTGCTCATTTCAGTGAGGTCCAGCAGGGTTTTTATCAGCCTTGCTGCCTTATAGTATAGTGGGGTGTGTATGTGAGTGTTGGTGCCTGCTGCCAGTGATGTGTGTTGGGATGCTGGACGTGGTTTGACTGACAAGGCAGCGTGAGGTGTAAGTTTGCACTCAGCTTCAGTATCACTTGCCTGGGATGTGTTGCTTTTTGAACGTTGTGTTCAATTAACTGTTTCAATAACTTCTGCAGGCAAAAGGACAGGGTCACTTCTGTATTTGTCAAAACAGGGAAAAAAAGCAGCCCACTTGAAAACTTTATCCGAATTCAGCTTCTGGTGTTTTGCTATTGGTGTAAAAAACTGAGAGTTTCCATCAAGTATCTAAATCTGTGCGTGTGAGAGGTGGGTGGGCTGTGGATGAGCAGGGGAGAGTGGGTGCTGTGGGCAGTTCAGGTGCTTCCCAGCTGTGGGCAAGTATAGACTGAAGGAATGGACCACCCTGGGGCAAGGGTGGGACATGAGGGACCAGCAGTGAAGTGTTTTAAGGCAGAGCAGGTGATGCCTTTTCAGCATAATGATTTTGTCTTGCCATAGCTAATTCTGTCCCTCCCAGTACATAAAACCACAGAAATATTCAAGTACTGTTCTGGGCACAAAGAAAAGAGGACAGTGGGGACAGCCTGAGAGGAGATACAGCATCCTCCTGGTAGTGTGGGAAGGAGGGCATGGGGTTGGCCTAAGAGCTGTTCATGGACATATAAGCCCTGGTATGCATTTTTAAGGCTCTAGAAAAAGTCAGTGGAGTACAAAATCAAGAAAGATTGAGGCAGTTTGGTGAAAGTGCCAGGAAGTGCTTCTGATGATGCACCTGGCCATCCAATGCAGCAATATGAGCAGTGGTTTCAGAATTAGTAACTCTTACAGGGAGCTTGCTGGAGAGGGCAGAGACAGTGGATCCTCTCACTTTTGTCCTTAGCAAAACCAGGATCAGCTGGTTGATTTAGTCAGCTTTTGTTTTCTAACCTGTAGCTACATCAGACTAGTTCCCAGAAAAAAATGTACTTATGATCAATATATATATATATTTTGCTAACCTCAATTTCCTTATTTTGGTAGGTAAGTGAATGGATCTTCAGAAGCAGACTTGCCAAAACTGACAGAAAAGTAAGTATGTGAGTGTTTCTTATTTTGCAAAAGTGTATGTCTGAATTAGTGCTACCTCTGTTTACTGTTAATAAACCCTCTTGTTATGTTGATTCTTAATATCTGTTTTAATCAATAATTTTACATAGCCTCATAAGTATTTCCAGTAAAGTGTTTTTACTTTGTGCAAGTAGATAATGTTATGTATTTCTCTTTCTGAATATGACCTGCTGTTACTTTTCCATGTTGACTGTTTTTACCAGCTAGAGCTACTCTTGTGAAAGGAAGGTTTGAAAAATATAATTCTAGCAATTGCATCTCTACTTCTAGTGTTGTATAATAGATAATTTGTCACCTTTATAATCAACAGGAAGGTTTGAACTCCTCAAGTCTGTGTTGTGTAGCATAGCATGACTAGAATGTCTTAGTGTGATGGTTTATTTCCACATGTCTTTAATGACTAACTCTGCTTTGAAAGTCATTTTCCTCTGGAAAGAGATTTTTTTTTTCTGTTGGCTCCTAGTTTGAAACAGGAAGTATCTGCATGTGAAGAATGTATTGTATCCATATAGTTAAAATGTGGGGCTTTGTACTAAGAAATGTGCTGCATTTTGATCTCTTTCCCGATGGCTGAGTTGATGAAATAATTCAAAGTTATTCTATTTTATTAAAAAGCAGAAATTATTTAACCTAATAAATAGATGTTGAATTACTTTTTTTAAAAGTTCCAATATTTTTAGCAGAGCAGTATTAAAATTGCTGTAAGGTATGTGTGTATGCATTTGTATGTACATCTAGTATTTGCAATATGCATATATTTCAATAGAGCTGTTCACAGTATCTCTAAGTCCTGTAATTTTACTGATTATTCTGAATTAATTTCCAGTTCCATTGTTCTTGTTCATGCTGTGAGTTATTTTTGCTCCAAGTACATTAAATACTTTCCATAACTGTAAAGACTTGTTTTAAAGGGCTGATTATAAAAAAGTGTATGTACAGGGTTTGTGCATAATACATTATATTGGGAGAAATCCTGGAACCTTTATTTTTCTGCTCACTGTCCTTCTGTCTCTTCATAATGAGCCTGGTTTTCACTAACTGTATTTTTATTGTCTGCAGTGGCGTATCGAAGAGAGGAGATGTGGTCTGAAGGGCGATACGACTATGAAAGAGTTCCAAGGGAACGTCTCCCTCCAAGGATTCATGGTGATGTAAGTGGGTAGTCAGCATTGTGTCTGTAGCATTATAACATTATACCTTGTACAATGACTTGTACCATAAAGACTGGATTTATGTACCTGTGGAAGTTCCTGGTATAGCCCAAGTTCTTTTTTTCCCCATTCTTTGAAGCCAACAGTCTAGCACATGCATCTGCACAGAAATAATAGGATGCCTACAGAATTAAGTCTTGGTTTCTTTTGTATTTTCAGATCTGTTGGAACTGGTTTAGAATATTTGTATTTTGATAAACTGATTTTTTGGTGTAATTCTTCGTGTTATTAAACACAGGATTTTTAATGACTTCTGGAGAACAAAAGGCCATACTATGGTGTATTTTTGCACAGTCTTTTTGTGTTAATATTTCTTTTAAGTAACTTGAGGTGGTAAAGGAACTTCTTTCATAATTGTTCTTGTCACCAACACAGTTTTTTTTGTGATAGTTAAAGTATAGGAGATATTTTTAATGAGTCTTCAAAGTACATCTTTGCTAAAGCTGTGCTTTTGAGTCCTGTAAGGGAAAAACTTTACAAGAAGAGTGTGGACAGAAATCTGCTTTGTAGGTAGAGAGTCTTCTGTGATATGTTGTATATGTATGTATGTTATGCTTGTAAAAACAAATGCAGAAGCTGTGCTTGCTGTGCTACAGAATAACTAAAGAATGTTTTAGGAAATCTCTGTTCCACAGAGTTGGGTAATTTTTTTTTCTGCCTTGTCTGAAGTCTCTAACAAAGAAATAAAACAGATTGTAGCTTTGTCTTTCGAGCTATTGCACTGTAAATAGAATTTTAAGAATACTTTTTGATATTTCTATTCACATACTGTGCAATGTGCTTTTGGCAAAATAAAGTTTCAGGTACCAATGCCTCTTAATCTGACTTTCCTTTTACTTAATGTTGAAATAACAGCATAGCTCATTTAGCCTTCTGGGGTCCCTCTCTTACCTTTTGAGCTTGTCTCTTTGGAAGCTTACCAATGTTGGTAACTTGGTAACTAGTTACCTAGGCTTCTCTATTGAGTAGTTTATTAGTGTTTGGCTGCTCTGTGACATTTTTAACTCTCTTTACAGGCAACAGCAACATTTCTGCATTTTCAGCAAGCTGGAAATCAGATTGATTTTCACAGGGTGTTTAGCGATCTTCTCCAAAATACTTTTTGAGATAGGACAAGAGGAAAGGCAGAATATATTTTCACAGATTTTTGTTTAAAGTCATTTGACTAACACATTGCAAATTTAATTTAACTATTGCATCATTGACATTTCTAAATTCTTGTAGTCTTCCAGGCTGTCCAGGGAACGATGTGTGATTAGGCATTACAAAAATTTACAGTCTAGAAGATGTCATACATTCATTTTGATGCAAGAGTTACCTAGATAGTTCAGTGCTGGCTTTATATTACATGTATTTGGGGCTGGGGTTGAAGGGAGTAGCAGAGTACACTCATTACAATTAATACCATCCATCTGTACCAAAACAACACCCTGGTAGCTGGGCAAACTGAGATATGGTATCTCTCTGCTATACTGAAAGATGGATATGGAGTTCCTTCTCATACAGCTCTGCACATAAGGTAGTTGGAAGGCACTTTCTGTCCTTGTAAGCCTGTGCCATTGTATTTATGTCCACATGTAGAAGTCTAACTGAATTTTGATTAGACAAATGAAATGGAATTAATTTGTTCAGTCTGTTAATGTGCTTAGTGTTTGCTGATTTAGGTTAGTATGTTGGAAATGAGATGTGCCAATGATACAGAATGAAGTGTCTTTTTATTAAGAGAGCAAGAGATGTGTCCTCATCTAAACTGGGTGATAATTGTGTATCGAGTACAGGTTGTAGTAGAAACACATGTTTTCACATGCTGGTAAAGAACATAAAATTGCAAGCGCTTGACACAATTGTGCAAGTAGGATACAAATCCAGCTTTCAGAACAGTGTAATTGTTCTGTGTGTCAGCATAGTTCTGTGGTAGGGTCTTCTGGGTGTGGTTAAAGCATGGAGCAGTTTTATTTAAGCTGCACAGCACATCTTCTTTGTAAGATGCCAAATTAAAAAAAAATTACATGTGGAGGATGCTCAATGAGGTAAGACTAGATCAAGCATTGTGACTGTGTATGACTGTGTATGTAGTCTCCACTTTGCACTGGTATGGCTGTAGGCTGGCTTTGGATTGCCCTCTAGTCTGTTTGTTGGGTGGTCTCTAAAATCAGAACTAACACCTTTTTTTTTTTTTTTTGCATGATAATATTTAGCAGTTTGTGAATGTAATGTATTTTTCTGCAAAAACTATCAGTGCATTAGATTGTGATTTCTTACTGTTAAAAAAATAGCTTCAGTGTCTTTCCCTCCCCTTCAAATTGCACATGCTTACTCAAATCTCTGCATTTGTAGCTTTTGTTTAAGGCCCATTAAAAGAAATGTTTTGCTAAAGGAAGAAGATTTAAAATACAAAATCTTACATTCATGTTTTCATTTGCTTTTGATTTGCACTTGACTTACATAAAACTTAGTGCTAGTAAAATTGAATTTGTATCTTTTGCAGCTGTGCAATTTGTACTTAATAAGCAAAGAATTTCTTTAGTTGACAAATGGTGTATGACATGCTATTTGAATGAAATAGTTTTGTGTTCTAGCAAAAAGCTGCCTGAAATTTGCACTAAAAGAAAAAACAAGAGTTAAAATTCTGTCACTTGAATCCTCTGATCACCTCCTGCATTGTATTCAGTGTATGTTTACCTACTCAGATTATGAAGCAAAGTCTATCTTAACTACAATTTCTGCAGTGTGGAGGATGTTATGGACATAAGGAAAATTGTTAGTATTTTCAAATGGACACTTTTTTTTATAGGCATTACAGGTATAACTTTCTTTGTTGCATTCTAAAAATAATGTGAAAAATCTGAGAAATGCATGTAGCTAACTGATGCTCAGAAAGTAGCTAATGCTACTGCTATAAACTTTAAAAAGACAATTAAACCATGTTTGAAATTTTCCCTATATAATTAAACTTGTAATGCCTAAGGATTGAATATGAGTAGTGTCCAGTTAGATTTATTGAGTTATTCCACTGTCAGACCAGCATGATTTTTAATGTTTGCTGTTTCCCTGTGCAATTTCTTCTTTTAAGATTAGGTCCCGTATTTAGAAATAACCTGATTTTTACTTTTGTTTATTCATTACAGATTTTTCAGCCGTCAAAAGCAATATGATTTTTGTTTGTTTTGTGGTTTAGGGTGATTACCATAGAATAGTAAACATTGTGCCCAAGAAGCCAGCCCTGCTTGAGCGACCTGGGGACGGGAATTACAGTCGCTATGACGATTACGGCCACGCCGAGTACAGGGACTATGACGGCGGTCGCAGCTTTGCCCATGAGCACCGCAGGAGTGGCCCTCCCCACCGAGGTGTACGTAAGGTGATGCTTCTCACATGTCTATGGTGCTTATTTTCCCACTAATGCTTGAATACTAGGTAATTAAAATGCTGGAAAGGTCATTGTTGCCCTCTGCAACCCAGCTGTTTGAAGTTCTGTAAGTTCAAGGTGTTGATGGTATTTTATATTTCAAAGAGGAAATTCTTCTTTAAGTCAGAGAATATATATATAGATATCTATCTATCTATATATATATAGATATATGTAAACATACATGGTTTAGTAACTTATGTAGTTTTTGTGTTTTTTATGATATTGCGAAGTTGCTCTCAATACTGACAGAGGAAGAAAATAAAAATAAAGAGATACAGTGAATAAATTGAGAAGATACTTGCTGTGGGGATTAATATTTTTTTAGCTCATTAAAGGCTCTGGTTTTGCAGTAATTAAGTACCATTTGGGAACTAACTGCACTTGACATCTGATGTTGAGATACACGTCACACAGTTGTTTTGTGTGTATGTTTTGCAGGATGAATCAGGATACAGATGGGCAAGGGATGATCATCCTACAAGACCTGAATACAGGTATTTTTTGACTCTAGTAGTACCATGCATAGGCTGCAAATATTTGGGGCATTTTACTTTGTTACCAAAACAGTTGGTAGAGCAGACCAGTGAAATAACAGGGAAAGGATATCTGTTGAAGTAAAAGACAATAGTGGAAAATTGGGTTTTAGCTGTATTGTTTGAAATAGAAATTAAAGAAAGTATATGACATGAAAGTCTCTATTTTAGTATTTGTTTAGTAAGGATAGGAGGCATAATGATAACATCTTTAGGATGGTAACCTGGAAGTGTAAGTAATTTAATGTGTCTCTGATAAGTCATACTTCTTGCATGATTTCAAAGAATTCCTTGGTCTATTATTTGATTCTGTGGCTGCAGTACATTGGGGCTACAATATAATGATGCCTGTGCCATTTTAAAGGTTGGTAGGGTAGATAATGGGATTATGACGTTCACCACAGCCTTGTTCTGAGCTCCCTGTTTTCTCAGCTGAGCTGATGAGTATATATTTCCATAGTATGATTTAGTAATTTCTGTGAACCCTTCTTAGGATGTACCTCAGATTGCCATTTATGAAATCTAAGGACTTGTAGTAAATCATAGGGCTGTAATACACATATGCTTGCAATGATGTTTGATATGGAATTATTGGAGTTAGCAAATAAAGTGCAGAAGATAGTGTTACACTCAAAATTTATGGACAAGGATGAAAGTCATCTTAAATATTTGGACAAGAATTGATTGTTAATTTAGGTGAAATATTAGCAGTCTGATCTAAAAATGTCATCTGATGGCTGTGCTTTTATATACCACACCCTGTGTTTCCACTTCTCAAGATGTCTGTTATACCAGGCCTGTGTTTGTATATATTGCATCGTGATGTTAGTCATAGCATCATAGAATAGCTCCTTGTTACTGCTATGTATTTAAAACTATGGTTGTACCACATGAAGATCGACAAAAGTAACCAAGTTAGCTATAGACACCTGGCCAGTTGGAAAAATTTCTGTTAAACAGCAGCAAGTTAAAAAAAAGACTGCAAGCAGGTCAGGAAAAACTCAGAGAGGGCCTTAATCTTGTGATGTTGCAAACTTGATAGGAAGCTGTTAGTAGCAATGTCCATACAGGGCCACACAGTTGCAATAGATATCTATTCCATTGCATGGGATGATTTAGACATAACATGGATGGGTTCTTCTATAACCTCACCATAAAATATATCCTTCCTATGTCATAAGTGTCTGTATGCAATAGACTTCTTTCAGAATTGCATGCTTGGGGCTAGAAACAATAATAAAGGGTTTTGAAAAGGAGTGTTTAATAAAAACGTGTGTAAAAGTTTTTCCATCTTTTCCCCTCAGTTTAGAAAAATCAGAGTTGTTTAAAGCTGAGGAAAAACCAAAAAGGCTGAGAAGACTGAGTTAGCGTCAGGCAGTTTATTGTACACAGAACAAGAGTGGCACCCAGTGGTCAAAATGATTGTCTTAAATGCATCCTGATTTCTTCCTTTCAAAATGTAAGCTTCAAATGTCAGCTCGTTTTGTTGAAGGCTTTGTAAGTGTGTTGTGTGGTACATGATAGTCCTATCTGCATAATTAGTGTATGCTTCAGACTATATCACTGTTGCACAATGCAATAATGCTATGGAAGAACTTCATAAAGATCCATGGTTCAAATAGATTTGCAATTGAATGAAGTCCTACTGATTCATTATATAAATATAGTAAATAATCTTGGAAATAAAGTCTTGTGATCGTACTGCTAAGCGTTTGTAGTGTTCCATGTTTGTAATAAACTTAATTACTATTTTTTGTATATTGCCCACTATTGAGCAATGTAGTGCATTTCAAGGAGGAAATCAAAGTACTTTCTTAGTATGTGTTGTCTCCTGTGGTGAAAATGCTAATTACTTTCTGTTTCAAAGACATTTGCTCCACAAAACATGATATTAAAAAGTTATTTTAGGCAAAAATGCCTTCTCTTTGGATATGCTTAAGGTTATTTTAGCTAAATTCTTTGGAGTACATATACTTTTTTTTCTTTGAGAAATAGGAGGAGGTTTAAGATTATTTAAAAGAAGAATTTTTTTAAAAATTGCATGGAACATGGCTAAAGCATAGTTAGAAGCTAGACAATCAGGAGACTTGTATGGTCAATGGGTTTTAATAGTCAGTACAGTGACTGTAGATTCTTAAAAATAATAGCTCATTTATTGACAGAAATAATGCCTTTCTTGACTATTTTTAAAATCACAATCAGCAGCTAAATATGTGCCGTAAGAAGTTGATGCCAATATGACGTTTGCATTTCCTTTCGAGTGTTCATCATTCACATTTTCCTGTTTTGGTTTTTGAAACATACTTGTCATTATGACAAAGTACTTTCTGATCTTACTCCTTGCATTTTTCTTTGCCCTATCTTGATTTAGAGTGTTGAAAAACATTAGTTGAGATTCTCCTGAAGTAAAATACTGCTTATCTGCGATATCAAAGGTCCTTAAATTAATCCTGTGTGAAGCTTTGTGCACCACAATATGAGAAAAATATTAATCTATTAGAAAGTGTCCAAAGGAGAGCAACAAAGATGGTGTAGTGGCTTGAGGAGAAGCATGATGAGGAGCAGCTGAGGTCACTGGGTCTGTTCAGCCTGGAGGAGAGGAGACTGAGGGGAGACCTCATTGAAGTCACAACTGGGGAAGAGGAGGGGCAGACACTGATCCCTGCTCTCTGGTGACCAGTGACAGCACCCGAGGGAATGGCCTGAAGTTGTGTCAGGGCAGGCTTAGGCTGGATATTGGGAAAAGGTTCTTCACCCAGAGGGTGGCTGGGCACTGGAACAGCTCCCCAGGGAAGTGGTCACAGCCCCAGCCTGACAGAGCTCGTGTTTGAACCATGCTGTGAGGCACGTGGTGTCATTCTTTGGGATGTCCTACACAGGGCCAGGACTTGGACTTCAGTGATCCTTGTGGGTCCCTTCCAATGCCTCATGTTCTATGATTGTTTAGTTCTATTAAACTTTGCTGTCGAAGAAACCAGCAGTTAGGGCTTTTTTGGTTTGGTTTTTTTTTTCCCCTACAGTTTCTTTGGTGGTATTTTGTTGGGGGTTTTTAAGCTTCTTGCCTTTTTCCTAAAAGCAGGACATGCTTTTTTTTCTTTGCTTACTTAGCATTTGTAGAGCAGTGGCTTCAGTTGTGATGTGTCTAATGACCAGAAGCAGTTCTCCATGAGTGACAAGAGGATTGCTGAGGTTCTAGCATTTGGCTTACTGTCTTTTTTTTTCTTGCCTTCCTCCTTATAGGGTTATGCTCCAGTTTCCAAGCAGCTGTCATTTATATGGTAGACATTATCATGTCTAGCGCTGAGTGGAGCATTACTATTCCTTCTGCTATTTTCTGGACCACATGCTTTCAGAGAGTTGTTAGCCCTGGTTTATACTATGTTTAGTGAACAGCTGTTGTCCTGACCATGATTTCTGACAATGATACATATTTTATATGTAAAAAATAAGGCAATTCGGGGGATGTGCAGGGCATAGATTTCAAAATGAGTTCCCAGCTCTTTCTCTCCTGTTGTCACCTAAGGAATTCTGAACTCCAGGAAGTGATGTGAATTTTGTTTCAGCTTGATTTGAAGTGCTTCTGGTTCAAGTGTAGTTGGCATATACAAAGAATTGTACATTATAGTTTGGAGAAAATTTTCTGCATGCATTAAGACAATTTTAATGTCTTGGTTGCTGATGCTATGAGAATTGTGAGACTTAGCAATTGAAAGGAGTAGAAATCAATTAAGATGTGACTTCTTTGTAAATTTATCTTGTACTGATGTTGATCACTTCTGGAGCTGTGTTACTACTTGTCTTCAGCAATATATTAAGCTCGTTTATGCAAAGCACTCATGCATGTCAGATTTCAAGTTGCAGGGAACTATGCTGTTTTATGTGGAAGGATTCTAGTTTTGCAGCACTTTCCTATGGGCCTCACAGCAATGGATTTTGCATCCAAGTTCATTTTTATAAGGCCAGATGAACTTTTCAGTGTGAAATGCTTTAGAAAATTGTTAGCTGCTGTTCACTTTAGTCATGCCAAATTTTAATCCTTTTGAGTGCACAGAGCATTACTTCATTCTTTTTTTTTTTTTTACCAACCAAACTGAGTTCACAGGATGCGAAATACGTGAAACTTGGCAACTTAAAATGGATAAGACTCATCTTCAAAGAGAAATTACAAAATGACGCACTTGTAAATCCTAGCTACACATGCATTAAATTTGATCCTTAGAATTATCTGAGGCCCAGGTTTTTGTGAAATAAGGATTGCCATATTTGTAGAATAAGTAAAAAGTAGACTTCTGAGAAGTGGCTTACTTAGGACATTTTTAACATCTCCTCTTCAGATGTATATATGAATAATTTTTCCTTTGTTACTGGAGGAAACTTGTTGCTACTATGTATATTGTTTTGTTTGTTCTTCATTGGTTTTTCTCCCATGTTCTAAGTGAAATTAGGAAGTAGTCTTTAATCTAGTCCTTACGAGTAATGCATTTGTCCATCAAAACCAAATCTGCTTATTTTTGAAGTGCTTAGGAAACTTCTGTAATAAATGGAAATACTGAAGTAATTTTGGTGCTAGAAATGAGAGAAAACTGTCTGGCAATACATAGAAATGGTAAACAGTTCGTGATCTGTGAACAACATATTCGTCAGTCAGTTCTATATTTTGTTTTGGAAGTATTTTAAATCAATGGTTTATTGTCTTTCTTCTGAAAAAATGTATGTGGTTTTCTGAATGTTAACCTTGCAATTACCACTTTAAGGTGGTAAAATATATCTTGATTTTTGTAGATGCATACACCTTCACAGTGAGAACATGTTTACTGAAGGCCATGGAAAAAATTGGTTGCAAAGTGGGGGATAGAAACCCAGCAATCCTGGCTTTTTGATCTCTGCTTGAAGTACCCTTCCATTTAGTGATTAACCCCTTGTAAGTGCACACAGTGATGACAGGACATTGTAGACTTGTGGTCTGAAGCTTGTACATTGAGAAGAAAATTCTTCTTTGGTAAGAATGGTTATTTAAAATGAAAACCTTTGATGAGAGTGTCTCTAGATGGAAGTTAAGGGTCACTGACTCTTCTCTCAAGAAAGCATTTAATATTGAGAGTTCAGATGTGTCATAGGCCAAGGCAGTTATCTTTACATTGTCACTATGCAATCATCTTTGAATTACAGGGTTGTTTCTTAGGTTTTTTTTTCTCTTCCCTGTATGTATTTTTTAATTAAAGAAATAGTGAACCTGTTTAAATATTACACTATTTTAAAGCAGTATATTTTATTGTGGGAGGCCTTTAGGCTTTGGATTTAAACTTTGTTGTAATGTAAACTGATCTGTGTGTTGCTTATAGAAGATAACCTTAGCCAAAGGGATTTAGGAGACAGTGCTATAAATGTACATAAGTCTGCTGTATTGCAATATTTGACAGTTCTTAAGAGACACCATACAAGAAACTCATTCTTCATTAAAAAACATGTGTGGAGGGAAATAAATATGGCAGTCACCCAAAGAAAATGGTCTTGTTTTTGACAGAGATTGATAAGCAGACTTGTAATCATACTCATTAGCACATGCCTTTTTCTTTTAATAAATAAATAGAATCTCTGCCAAGAACATTGAACCTCTCAGGTATTCACATGGCTGAGTAGAGTAGCTTGTTTATTCATACACAAAATTACACTTTCCTTATAATAGATCATTGTGGTAGATTCGTTATACCTGTCTACAACTCCAGGCAAGGACTTGTCTGTTGAAATCTTTTGCTCAGAAAACCCATTGTGTTAAGCTGCTAGCTAAATTAATTTATCTTGGCTTATGATATTTTGGAGGGTGGAGGGGGAAAATTAGAACCTTTTGGAACAAGATAATAGGTAATATACAACTTAAAAGTTGATTCTGGTTTACACTAAATATTTAATGACTTCATATTCAGTTCATGTTTTATGCAGCAGTCTTACTGATCCAGTAGTTGCTATGTTTTCTTTAAGAACTATTTTTCTGCTCCACTGGCTGTAGCTCTTTTGTGCTTGGGACAACCAATTTGTTTGCAAACTGAGATTTATATTTCATGACTTGACTGTCATTAGTCAGAGTTAAATATGTCTGTATGCCAGCACTTTGGGTTCTGTAGGTCTATAAATTTCTATTTTGAATGGATTTTAAGAACTCAAATCTTCTTATGCAGATACCATATAGCATTTTAACAATGCCTTGTACTGAAGACTGATTATAATTAAGAGCAGTTCAGAAATGTCCACTGTTGCAGGTCAACTGGAAGTAAAAAAGTTTCAATTTGGACAAGTCTGGGTTTATTGCTGTGATGAATCTTTCTTCTATTTAACTTGGAACCCAGAGTCTACCTGTGTGAACACTGCCTTTTTCTCTTACTAGGAATTCTATGTCAAACTGAGTTTCTGCTGCATATGGGCCCTATGTGCATATATGTAGAATTATGCTGGAAACCTCATTCAAAGCAAGACTGCTGTCATTCCACTTCTGAAATGTTTGTCACTCGAGAATGGGGAGAAAAGGAGAGATTAGTAGACAAGGTTTCAACTGTAGAATTTTTTTGCCTCCATCTTATAATGTAAAAATATGGGGAGGAGGTAGAAATTCCTCTTATTTTCAACTAGGATTTTTTTTTACATGTTTTAGCTAATTGTATGGCTAAATTGGAATGTGAATGTTGCTTTCACTGGTAGCTAGTTTTAGTTACTGAGAGATTCATATTTTAAATATTTTTCTTTGCATAGCATTGACTGCAATGTTTATTGAAGGCTGTTTTATTTTCTTTGCAAAATTTATCCATCTGATGCTAAAAAATAAGTTTGCTTTCAGAAGTTGCTTACTGATAGTTTTGTTCCTTTAGAGGGTCTTGCAGAATTCTAATTGGTTATGCAGTTTCCATCTCAGGATGAGGGAAAGGAGTTTAAACTATCAAATTAGCAGAACTTCCTACTACCTGATTTTTTTTTCTGCTGAGCTTGTAAATAATCAGCCTCATACAATAGAGTTGGCTCTCTTGTTATATGAAATGTGGAATGGTTCTAAATCTTGGGTTTAACTTCTCTAAAAGCCCTAAGAGAAGATTGGGTGAGCTTGTTTTTGAAAAGTGTAATTACAGTGGGTATTTTCAGTCTGATCTCTGTGTATTGTATTTCTTATACTTTTGTCCTTTTAAATGTTTCAATTACATTTAAATGCAGTTTCTCTGCTGTGACTCTGAGGCATTGAGAAATGATAAAGATGGATATTTATAAACTTTGCAAAGAACATTTTTATGTTCTTAAAACTTGTTGAATAAGGAATGGCTAGGTAGTAAATTGACTTGTAAGTATTTATTTGACAAAATTACAGTAAACACAGCACATTTGGAAAAAAACAAAACAAACCCAGAAGTTCTCATCATGTCAGTTCTCAACTGCTATTGTTTAACTTGCTTTTGATCCAAAGCTGTGTTTTTGTTTTAAGGATTTGTGGCTTTTTGTGTGTACAACTGTTTCCCAGTGTAGTTTTTGAAAGGTTTTAAATCATCATATAAAATTGAGATCATCACTGTATTTTTTAACAGGGGCTATTGCCTGAGCACTGTTTACTACAGGTGTTGGTATGCTATGATACACCTGTAAGGAAAAGTTCAGTAGTTGGTGCAAACTCAGTTAAATTTGCAATAACAGTGATTCGTTGTTTTAAACGAAGTCACATCTTGGGAAAATTATTTTCTTCTAATAAATGCTGTTTACATAATGCTAATAAACTGTAAGGAGCTTCTCTGTTTACAATGTATGATAGAGTAACATCCCTAAGGATAAGGTTATGTACCTTTACACTCTAAGATCATGGCTAACACATCTCTTGAAGGAAGTCTTTGGAAAGCCAGCTTGCCTGGTCCAGTCCTATAGGAGCACTCTAGATGGTATCAAACTAGCAGGTTAATGCTGGATTGGGAAATAATGAGGCAGACTCCCATGGGTAGCACTTGGTTATTCTGGAGAAGTTTCCCAACAACTTCATTGAAAAACAGCTAGCTGCTGAGAGACAGTGGGGGAGGGAAAGAGAAGGGAGTCTCACTTTGAGTCAACTTTGCTAAGATGCCATCTAACTAAATCATCTCAATGAAAGCCAGTGAATTGGACTGATGAGTGTAGTCATGGCTTTCTCATGTCAAGCTGTATTGTCACAGAGGACTTTGACATAATTTCCCTTAGGAAGGTAAATTCTTCCTCATCTGTTAGGCTGCAGGGACTTGTTTGTTATATTTTGAATATGCTAAACATTTTAGATTCAATTCCCATTAAGAGAGGGTGGAAATATTAGTATACAGGAGAGGAGAGGAAAAAGTTTAGTGTTACTGATAGTTTAGGCATCCATTTGTTAAGCATTTTGCTTCAAAGAGAAAGTTTTTGATGTGCCATTTCCATCTGCTCTTGTGCTTAGGGTGTTAAAATATACATCTGAAGAAAGTTCATCAATAAGGCAATTCCATTCTCATTCTATTGGCAGTATTTTTGAAAGATGATACTGTTTTTGCATGGTAACAAATTATTCTCAGTGTTAGTCTTGACATTAGTTCATGATATATATTTGCATAACCTTAAAAGTTCTTTCTTTTGTATATGAAGCTCTGTAGAACTTGTTTATGAGCTGATAATAAATGCTTTTGTCTAAGTGAGATTGGATATTGATGTCATTACACACAGGGTTGGGTCAGCCAGCTGTGGGAATGTCTTTCTCTTCTGAAGTCTGACTTCCAACAGTTACATGTGTTAAATTAAGTCCTATCTTATCTAGTCTAGTATGCCTAATTATTTTTGAAAATGATGCTTGAGAGCATGATTATGAAATTTGAAAGTAAAATGGAAAAAATGTTTTAAGCTGTTGATTTATGGAATAATAGAATGGTTTGAGTTGGAAGGTACCTTTAAAGGTCATCTAGCCAACCCCTTGCAGTAAGCAGGGACATCTTCAAGTAAATCAGATTGCTCATGCCCCATTCAGCCTGACCTTGAATATTTTTCAGGGATGGGCTATCTACTACTTCTCTGGGCAACCTATTCCAGTGTTTCAGCATCCTCATCATAAACATTTTTTAGCTGAGCCTTTTTTTCTCCAGGCTGAACACCACCAACTCTTGCAACCTTTCCTCACAGCTGTGCTCCATCTCACTTCATAATTTTTGTTGCCCTCTTTTGCACCTGGTCCAATGTCCATCCATTTCCAGGACTTCACCACTGGGTGCAGTGTACCAGGTGGGATCTCATCAGACTGGAGTAGATGGACAAACTAATTCAGGTTTGATGAGTTCCTAGACTCAGTATGCATTCTACAATTTTTATCTTTTTAGATGCAGTTTTTGAAGCATTTTGTACAAGGATTATCTAAATAAGGTGAAAGATTATGTTAACAGAGGCGATAAAAGTACAAAACAATGTATTACCTTCTTTAAAACCTCTTTTCAAGTTTTAAAACTTGTCTCCATTAAACAGCATTCTGTTTTAAAATTTATCTTTGAATTTACATTTGTTACTGCCAGTCAGTGTTGCTAGATATGTATGTCTGTTATTCTTAGGAATAAAAGAGGAGCATTACTTCCTTGAGGCTTATTAATTCTAACTTCAACTGCTCTAGAATTCTGTCAAGGACCCTGCTTTATTTATCGTAATTAAAGTCATGAATGCGGTAGAGATTTTCCTGCAGTAAAAACGTATTTCCACAGCAGTTTTAACTATTGAAGCAGCTATCCTTGCGGTCCTTCTTGTCTCTCTGGTTCTGTTTCAGGTGTTTGTACATTTCATGTAGTTGGTTCTGTGTGCTAACCCACCACAATGAATTAAATATTTGTCTGCCAGTTCGGTTGCCTGAGAAAAAATGTCAATGCCAGCTTAGGCAGAGAATTGAAATATGGATGCAAGGAAGGTTGCAAGGCTCAGGATTGCAGCAGCACCAGTTTCAATCAGTATGAGCTGTCACAGAGCTCCAAAGTTAACTGTTATTAAATCACTGAAATAACTGAAGGCATACAAGAGTTGCAAAAGGATTTTTAATAAGGAATTTACCCAAGCGCCTATGTGCTAAATATGTTCAAACAAGTCATATTTATAATATATAGAGAATGGCCTACAAAAAGAGGCAAGAGATACTAATGTTTATTATAAAGACTGTAAATTGTAATCAAAGTGAAGGGAAAAAGCAAACTGGAAAATAAAAAAGATAAAGCTACATGGCTGAATAATTTATAAGAGGAAATGTCTCTCTTAACTTTCTGATTTTGAACAAACGATATACCTGACAGGAAGGAATGAGATCACATAAGGAAAAATCCCATTATGTACAATGGATTTTTTTTCTTCATATATGTATATCTTTTATATTGAGAAATCCAGAAGCAGAGGCAGTGTGCCAGCTTTTGCTGAAGTTTGCTCTGCAGAAGTCCATACCACTATTACAATGCTTTGAGGCATACAAGCAAGTGAAACCTATTTGACCTAGTTGCCTCAAATCTCACTGAGAATAAAGGACACAGCATTTTTCCCATACAGAGAAAAATGGAGTGTTTTTCTGATTTATAGATCTCATTAAGGGATTTGGAAATAGAAAAAAAGTAAATATAGTATGAGTATTGTCTGTCGGTATTACTGACATAAGATATTGCTGCTTACAAACCTGTTCCACAACTTGCTCTTTCCTTTTGCAGCTTTTTCTTGATAGTGTTAGAAAGTCAACCCCGAGAGCTGATGAAATCAGCATACCCTAGTACAGGGCACTACTTGTTGCATTCTTTTAAGTGTCAGTGAACTAATGGCATTCTGCAGCACACTGATGAAAAGCTTTAGTGCTCTTCCAGCAGATATTTCATGGTTTTTGTGTTCTTCTGTGGAAGGACTTTAAACATAGCTTTTAGGGAAAGAGTAATAGCTTGCTGAACACAAAATTCACTTATATGCCTAAAATAAAGAGCAAAAATATTTCTTTCTGGAGCTTAGTGTGTATATAAGACGAGTGCTTGTTTGGCACGTAGTAAATGTGAAATAAAAACCAAAGTGAATTCCAAGCCCCCAAAGAAAAGATGGTTTTGAGTGGTACCAATGTGCTTTGGTACCTTAGGGAAATGTTTTAAAACTCTTTCCTGTGTGCTGGTCTCTGTGCCTGAGGCAGGAGTACAGTAAAAGTGCAAGCATCTACTTAGAAATCTCCATCCCTTAGAACTTTGTCTAGAAGCTGAAACGATGACCAGTTTCTCTGGTCTGTTAGGGCATTAGGGAAAAAAAATTATCTAAAATAGCATATTGTGCTTCCCAGCTCTTTTCCAATTTTTAAGCTTATATTGAGATAGAAGATTTCAGTTTGTTTCCATTTTGAATTAAGTCTGTATAGGAATTGATTTAGTTGCTATTGCATAGACTAAAATAAAATGGGAGAAATTTATTCCCTGAGCTACTTGTCTGAACTGCTTGACTCTTCTGGGGTGATAGGGTGCTCAAAGTGCAGTTGTAAATGTTGTAGGTGTTCATAGAAATTGTAACTTGGTTGATCACTCTAAGTAAATACTCCCTCTGGAGCTTTGGACCTATGTTTTATTCTCTATTTTAGTGAAATTGGAGAGTCTTAATAAGCCTTTGTTTTTCAAAAGAAGAAAGGCCAAGATCACATGCATTTGAATGCAGTTATTTTGTCTAGTTTGATCTCGATTTGTCTAATTAATGTATTTTGTCTTTATTCTGCGAAGAGTTGTCTAAAGCTGTTTGCTCTTAATTCTTTGGTGCTAAGTCTAAGCTTTTCCAGACTCTGTTACTTGTGTCTCTGTCCTTATCTGTATGATTGACCATAATTTCTCCCTGTCAGATAAGTGTTTTAGTTTAAATACACTTTTATTGTGTGGGATTGTCTTGCAGCAAGTCTAATAGTACGTTATCAATGACAGTAAAAAGGAGGAGGGTACTCTTTACCTAAGGAGAAAGAACAATGTAGTGGGATTTCCAGTGTCCTTGAATAACTTTAGCTTTACTATTCAGTTAAAGGACATAGCAACATGAGAAATGCTTCTATAATATTCAGATTGTCTTATTTTTTATTTTCTGATGTGTTGTGGCATTTCGAGGTGATGGCAGGGAGAGAGGAGTTCAGTGGCTTTCATCCTGAGTGAGGTGGACAAATGGCACCAGTGTGGAGATTTGGTGTCTGGTTATAATAACTTTAGTAATACTTCACATAGCATCAAAATCATGAAACCTGTATATATTTTCAAATTGTTTTGTACATTTGGTATTTCTGGGCACCCTTTTCTACTTGCAACAGTGTTTCACAATGTCTTTTCCTTTTGCCTTCATGCAGAAAGCTGTTAATAAGATTACACTGGCTGGTCCTAGTTATGTTAATTTCATTTAGAGCAAAATGCAGATATCACAAGTGCTCCAGTTACTTGCTTAGTCATAAAATGTTGAAAACTAGTTGTTAATAAATCTTGTCATCATTTCAGATGTTCAAATGAAAGTCATTGGAACTAGGTGCAATTTCTTCTATCTATGATGGTGTAATTCACTCTATTATTTTAGCTTAGGATAAATCTGCATAAGGATCTTTAGACAGTAACAAGAGATTAGAGCAAATCTCCAAAGCAGAACCTGAGTAAGTTGCTGGTTTCTTGCACAACCATGTACTGTGTACTTTGGAATGAAATTGAATGAGTTTTGGGAGAGGGATGGCTGGGATCTTGCACCACCTACATTTACTTTGAAGATGTTAAAAGTGGAGGTGTACTTGCCTCTTCTTTTAGAGACTGGAGGTGTTGTATATTTTATTAAATAGTTTCTACACTATCAGATTCATGTTGGTAGCTCTTGAAATGTCCTGAAAAGGCAGGCAAAAGAAATTTTAGTTTCACTTTTCCTCCCCCTCCTCCTTCCATATGTGCTATGAGACAGGAAAAGTATATTCAATTAAGGATTCAGTTCAGATCTTGACTGTTTTATCTCTTTGCACTGAAGTCTGGTGTTGCAGAAGCTATTTATAGTTTCTTCAATTTATTTATAAAAGAGAGTTATTTCTAGGCAAGGCTAGTAATTAAACACAAGCCTGTAAATGGAGTGTTTAATCCCTTTGGCAATAGCAGTAATCTTTCTCAGGTAGAAGGGATCACAAAAACATCTCTGTTGACTTTTTTATCTAGGTTACAGACAGCACTCACCTGTGAATTACTGGAAGACTCCTCTGTTTTCTCTTCTACAGCAATATGCTGTGTTGTTGCCAGTCTCCAGCTCAGTGTCACAAGTGAGAGTTACATTCACTATGGCTGGACCATAATGTAGATTTAATGTTCTAGTTGAAAAGTTGAATGTAATGGCTTATAGAAGTTCCAGAGAATAGTGAGCACAAAATATTGTAGGCTGTTGCCAGTAGCACAAATTCAATGAGAGTGATCTAAGAGTCCTTTTACAGTAAAGCTTTTTCCTTTATTGCATGTGATGTGCTGTATGTACCCAAGTACCTCTCTATTCCTGGGCATTTCACATCCAGGAAGTGATTTAGTTTTACCTTTAAGTACTCTTAAGAGATAAAACACACTGGTTTGTGTTAATCTTTGTTTCACAGAGTTTAAGCTATACCACTGTGTTGGTTTTGATCCATAGGCAGAAAATCTCCCCAGTGTTGTATTCCCTTGGTTTTCTGCTATGCAGGAAGTCATTCCTTTGTCTATTCCGTACTTGTTTTTTATCCGTGAGGAAACTGGGACTGATGGTTAACTGAAATATTTGTTAGGCTGGAGCTCTTCCTCTGTCTGCCCTTGGTGAATGGTATATCACAGTATGGCTGTTTTGGTAACATTTCAGAAGCTCCTCCAAGACTGTCAGCCTTAGTGAGAACTTAACAGTGAAGTTTCATTGAGGTTACCAATGATACTGTTTCCTGTTGCAACACTGCTGAGATAACAAAATGTGCTTTCAGGATTAAGTGTGAATTATGACTACAAAATACAAAGATTTGAGGGATGCTATATAAAAGGGATTAATTCTGTATTTGTTGTAAAGGGCATTAGCTCTATTTTAAAGTCTGTTTTGCATCTCTCTTAAATATTGTCCCTGCTCAATAAATCTTTTGAGCATGTGTTGGAATCTGAAGCATGTGCTTAACTGCTTTGCTGAATTGAGGCCTTCATTGCCAAATTGCAAGTGTATGTTAGCTTAAATATTTAAGGAAAAAAATAACTGAAAGACAATACTTACTTTGTTCTGTTCAGTGTGTTACATTAATGGAAAACATCAGAAATGCTATGCTGTTGCTATGCTGTCCCAAACAGATTTAATATAGTTAATGGCTTGAATGTTCCGTATGAGATATGGTCCAGTTAAGAATCAACACGAAGTGATGAAATAAAAATTCACAAATTGAAAGTGAGATTCTATTATAGGATGCATAATATTATTGTAGAATGAGGCTTTCAAATGTTTTCCTGTTTAAAAGTGTGTTTCGATTACATTTTTTTTTAATTCCTACATGAATATTAGAGCATTTATTATACATCTGCAATAGCTGGGGCTCTGTAAACATCACCATAAAAAACTCCTCTGTATACAAGGGTTTAATAACATGCTCATAAAAGTGTGTTTTACACATAAAAGTGGTGTATTGGTCTGCCAGAAAGCTTGTGCTTTAAAAATAAATAACATTATTGAAAGAGAGAGATTAAGAAGGAAATGAAAGAAAAAGTGGGCTCTACCAAACTCATTCCTGATAAATATTTGATCAATATGTGCTTTAAATAAATAACCCCCCCCACTAAGCTAGAAAAGTAGTTCAGTGCTAGCTAATCTAGTGTTCTTCAAGCCTGAACTTACACTTCATGTCTATTGCTACATAAAATGTCCATACATATAATGAAGATGTGCTTTCCGTGCAAAAAGTAAATCTGCACTGTGTAAAACACATCAGTGTCACAGGGTTTTTGTTTTGTGCTGCTACTTGTGTAGCTGCCATAGCCCAAGACACCTTTGGCACACAGAAATCCTTTGTTATCTGTCACAAATATAGGCCTGTACCATGCTGTAGGAATTGTACATATTTTCTTCTTCTCTACCAACATAAAATTAGTTACAGCTACATTGTGCTAAATGAGACCACCAGATTTTTGTGAGACATTTCCCTGTTTAAAATACTGTACTTCTGATGTGAAATAGGAGAGAAGATACATTCTGATTTACTAGAAATGCCATGAAATCTTGAAGATTTTTGTGGAGAAGCTGAGAAGTACCTGCTACTCTTAGCATTGCATCTTCCAACCAAAGCAGAAGTGACAAGTCTAGATTCAGTTTGCTCATATGTTTTTTAGCTCTGAGATTCTTTAGGACAAGCTTGAAATGATACTAGGTGGTTTTGTTTTTTTACCTTTACACATACATATACATTAATACGATTTACAAATAACCAACACATTTGCACTGTGGTCTGGAGGAACAATATTTAAATTTAGTAGAAAGTTTAGGTGTTTATTAGATTATGGTTTTAAATTAGTTTGGTCTGTGACATTTTACATTAAAGTTCAAAATTAATATTGTGTGTTGTGAGAAATATATGTAGGAGATACAAGTTTTCATATTTTCATTCAAGAGTTGACCTTGGGTGGATTCATAGGCATGAGAATAGATTTTATGCAGGTTTGTTTTTGTCTTTGCTGGATATGAGCTGAAATCCCTCAGTGATGTTTTGTGTAGTAAGGTCTGTGAAATTAAATGAGGGATGTAGTCCCCAGAAAATAAGAGAAAAACAGCTGAAAAATGCCAAATAATATAAGCAATATTTGCATATGCATTTTTAGCTCTTGTAAATTAAGGCTTAATTTCCAGGGTAAGTGTACTGAGTTTGGGAAATATCATGAGAGTTCTCATTTCTTCAGTGTCTATTTCTTACATTTTAGCTATATTATCAAGAAATAGAAAGGAGTTAAGATTCTAGCAATGAAGTAGCTGAATGAAATCTGAAAAAATTTCTTTTTTTTTTTTTTTACTCCTTTTACTTGTTTTTCATTCATTGCCTAGTACTCTTAACAGCACTGAAGATTTTGGATTTGTTCTGCAGATGACTGCTAATGTATTTGTATTTACCAGGCACGAAAGGCTGCCATTGTATATGTGCTGTTCCATGAACATGGGGAGTATAACCCAATTACTTTTTATTTTTCTGTTGTCTTCCAAGGGACGTCAGAGATGGCTTCAGAAGAAAAAGCTTCTATTCCTCTCATTATGTGAGAGATCGATCCCCTCATAAGAGGGACTCTCCTTTCTTCAGGGAATCGCCAGGGAGCCGAAGGGATTCTCCACACAGCAGATCTGGCTCCAGTGTCAGCAGCAGGAGCTACTCTCCTGAAAGAAGCAAAGCCTATCCTTTCCACCAGCATAGCAGAAGCATGTCATCTTTACATAAAAGAAATATTTCTTCTCAGCAAGGTAATGCTGGATTAATGATGTGAACTAGTTGGTGAGGTGAAACTGCAACTCACTGTATAAGCCCTTTTTCCTTACATGCTCTTTTTTACAGTGGGAAAGCTGACATTTTGTACTGTCTGTGTGTTGTCTGCTCTGCTTGTTTCATTGTACTCTCTGTTCCCTTATGTATTTCATGTGGGAGATGATAGGTTTTATTTTGGTATCAGGTCTAGACTGACTGTAGGAGTTTCAGCTGTTTCTAGTATTTTATGTTCTTTATAGCATCAACTGCTGTTACTTCTCTATGTGCTTCATTGGATTCCCTTACAAGAAACTTTACTTAATCTACAGCAGATGAAAACATTTCTTCCTGCAGCCAGAGTAAAACAGGGATTAAAAAATGGAGAAATGAAAGTACATACTGCTACTTGTTGCATTTTCTCCAAATTTTACCATGGTTTTGAAACTGATTGTTTTTTAGCAATTACATTTCAATGTCAAAACTTCTCAGATCTTGGCTCTCTTCAAAGAAATGTGAAGCATATCTCAGTTTAGTCTATTCTGACTTTTAAAAACTTGGCTCTTAATGTTTGCAGAAGTCTAATGAATCATCTGTTTTGAAAATATTTGAGATTTTCATATTTAAATGATTTTTTTGGGGAAAAAAAATTGCTTTTTTTAGTATACTACAGTCTTTGCCACTCTGTTTGTACAGCTTATGTAAATTAATCCAATTTGATTTCCGTTTCTGCAAATGCTTTCTAGTGAACTATGCAAACCTACTGTTCATTTTGGCAGCTTTTTAAAAATTAATTAGATTTTTTTTTTACTCACTGAGAGGCATATTGTGTTTCCAGAGTGACACTGAACCATTATGTAGCACTTGTCAAAAGAAATCTTTGTAGTTTAGTTAACATTGTTTAAATATTGAGGAATAATTGCACTCCTTGCAGAGTACAGATGGTTTTGCTATTTGGGCTTTAAGTGCTTTTAACATTTTTTAGCAATACTTAGTGAACATAAATTCCTCTAAGTATAGGAGAGGAAGAAAAAAAGAAGATAGTTAACTAATTTTCTAGAAGTCTTGTAGGTATGCAGCTTGTAATTAGTAAGGATAGGAAAATGATGTTGTTAGTAACCATACAAAATTTTGGAATGTTTCATGTTTTTTTTTAAAATTTTGAGCTTCATATATGTGTATAGTATATTGTTAGAATTACTCAGATAATAGTGGAGGTAATGATGTAGAAGCAGATACATTCACCAACCAGGAA
Organism: Notiomystis cincta; assembly: GCA_013398075.1. NCBI lineage: Eukaryota > Metazoa > Chordata > Aves > Passeriformes > Notiomystidae > Notiomystis > Notiomystis cincta. The sequence continues at coordinate 34,183 of VZRX01005353.1, read as the reverse complement.
AGATCCTGATCAAGAGAGGAGCTTACATCTAGGTCTATGGTTTTTCATATTTTCTCCCATTTGCATGGTTAAATACCTTTCCCAGTCACCTTTAGATCAGTTTTAAGAGACCAGCTGAGTTGTACACTGGACTATTTCTTTATTCTTTCCTTGGAAAGGAGGGCTACTAAAATGTCCCTGTAGATGACTGAATTAAAATGCCTATTTGCAAGGTATAAATGGTTTAAATAATACTTTTAGAATTATTTTTGATTTGCTTTAGTTAAGCTCATATGTATTGCATATTAAAAAAGGACAAGTGGGACATCTCATATATGTCAGCAGTACATTTTAGTGGATACTTAAATGAATTTACAACATGCAAAGTGGACTTTCATGTGGACTTTGCAATATGACATCTTTCTAAAATATTACAATGCTGTTTAAAATCATGCTGTCTGAATTGGTTTGGCCACGTGACTTCCACTGAAGGAGGAATATCCCATGCTCTACAGCCCTTCATACATTAGGATAAATACAGAATTTAAATAAAGAAAACTGCAGGCACATGACTAAGCTTGGTGAAGGGAGGGAAAGGGCTAATGGAAAGGACAAGCATTCATCTGTGTTGGGAGAGCACAGAGAGAAGCAGGATGGTATTCCTTCACAGGGCCAGGCAGTAAGGGGTCAGTAGAGTGGTTTGTTGAGGAAATGCAAGAGGACAAATAATGGTGCTTGGAGAGTGCCATGTTTAATTTTATGGGTAGGATTTTCTGGCTCAAAATAGCCACACAGATTCTGGAAAAAACGGCCTGATAATGTCTTCTGATGAAATGGTGTTTTTTCACCTTGCTTAGCTTTGAATAATTTTTTGCCATTGGTGGGCAGAAAACTCATTTCATCTGTTCAGGTGCAAACATGTAATCCATTCAACTGAGATAATCTTTAAAGAATCCAGTCTGACAGAGGAGGCATGCAGGAGGCAGAGTTAGAGTAGTCCCTAAATTTGAAAGGAGGTGGCTCGTCTATGGGGCTGAAAAGCAGGTATCACAGGAGCAAACTTGTGCTACTTAGTGGTGACAAGGGAGCTGGTCTGTGCTTTTGGGAAGTGTGACAGAATAAAAACAGGGTTATTTCTGTTGGCTTCGTTTTAGGTTTGACATATCTTTGCATTTCTAGGGGCATTTTTCTTTTTCATAGCTTTTACGTTTACTATTACTTGTTAAAAAGCTTTTTTTTCCGTTAAAGGTCAATTTCTTTTGTTTTATGTCTACTAGAAATGCTTAAATAAGGCTGATTACTGTGTTTTAAGTAGGCTCTTCATTTAGCATCATCTTCAAATTGAGGTTTAAAGTGCGCTTTAGAACATTTGATTTTGCCAGAGTAACATTCCCACCTGCTTTTATCAGCATTTTTGACAGCTGTGAAGACTTTTACATGAATTAGTAAGCCTTCAACATTACAGCAGTAACTCACTTGCCTCCAACAGTGTGCATACATGAGAAGATTTTGATGGTTGCTTTGTATTAAGCCTACACTATATATATATGTTGTGAAAATGTGGCAGAAGAGTTGAAGACCAGCCTTTCACATGCCTCTTAAACATTTCCTGTGGTTAGAGGCATGCATCTTGCATAGACTTTGTTGCATTTCTGTGTAGGTGTTTTAAAATACACCACACAATACAGGATTATTTTATGACATTGAATAAAAAACCAGAAGGTAGCTCAGCTCTTGCGAGTGAGATGCCATGTCTGAGCTTTGTTGCTTTGACTCATTAAATTAAAGCCATATTTAAAGCCATAATGAACAATCACATTTATAGTTCTACAAAAATAATTTCTAGCCCAATTTTCATAACTATCTGATAGACTTTTTAAGTAATCTCTTTATTAATTGCATTTATAAAAATTTAATGGAAGCCAAGGTATGTTTACATTACCTTGGCTTGTTGTGAACAGTCAACTGTTTCCCAGTAAGTGTGAATTGTCTGGTTAATTCAGGCCTCCTGACAACGTTTGCTTTTTGTACTTACCTTTTGCTGATCTCATAGATACGATCTGTGGACCATGACTTGAAAACTAGTAGTTTGCACTGCAACCAGTTCTGTTGCTCTGGGCTGCCTGTAACTGGTCTGTGGCAAGACTATGCACAGACTGTGAATAGTGCTGTGAATTTGATTTGACATTTTGCCAATTTTAACTTTTATGAGAAAGATGCTGATCTTACAAGGAGCATCTCTTCTGTGGTTGACAATATAGGACTGTTTCCCATGGCAGGTGTTTTCAACATCATGTGGCCTGCTAAACCAGTTCATACACTACCTGGTTACCTTGAGTGATTGACTGGTGTCTAATATTTCAACTGTTTATGTTATTACAGGAATATTAAAAAGTGAAATCACATCATCTTGCAGAATCACACTGATACACCCTTTTGGTTAATGATGGAAAAAAAAGACAGTGGGTTTTCTTAAATGTGTGAAATGACACAGCTGTATCTTTTCTCTCCTTGAGAATACAAAAAAGTGTTACCAATATTTATTGGAATATGTAGATTTTATAGAATCAAGTCCAACCTTTGACTAAAGACTACCCTGTCTACTAGACCATGGCACTAAATGCCATGTCCAGTCATTTCTTGAACAACTCCAGGGATAGTGGCTCCACCACCTCCCTGAGCAGCTGTTCCAAAGCTTAACCACTCTTTCAGTGAAAAGATTCTTCCTGATGTCCAGCCCGAGCCTTCCCTGGCACATTTCCTCTTGTCCTGTCAGTAGTTGCCTGGGAGAAGAGTCCAACTCCCATCTTGCTACAGTGTCCTGTCAGGTAGTCATTGAGGGTGATATGGTTCATGTCTGACATGAGAAAATTTCACTGCAATTTTTCTAAGCCAGTAAGCATATTTGCAATATATGTCTTTAATTTCACAGTCATTAATTTTTTTTCTTAATTGTAGCTAAAGAGAGGACAGTTCAATCATTGAAAACATCAAGAGATGCATCACCCTCAGGGTCCACAGCAATACCTTCATCAAAGGTGAATTTTCTTTTTGAGTACTTCAACCATGGGTTTAGATTGCTCATTGTTGGATTTTTTCCTCAGTTGGAAGGAGATACTGTATACACCTGTTAAAGTGCATATTCCTTACAATAGGAATAGGACTTGGTCTTAGTATTCTGTGTCATTGTGAATATGTTAGTATTAGCACTGATTTTGACACATACACACCTGCTGTGTTATTCAGTGGGGGAAAAACCCCAGACTTTGGTAGTGTTATGTCATTTTAAGTACTTATCTCTTATACATCTCATTTAGAACTGCTGTGCCAGCTGATTGCCATTGTCCTTGAGGGGGGAGGCAAATGATGTATTTTCAGTGATGTAAATAGGGAAAGTAAGATAAAAGCTATTATGCACAAGTTACTCTGATTTGGATCATAAAATATACTTGTAATTAGTTCACCTGTTTTGCTTACAGACTCAGCACACTGCAGCTTAATATCATATCCTTGCTTAATGCACACCTTTGAGAAAAAGGAGGCATTGTGAAATCTCTTGCTTTTGTGTTAATATGTAGTGTGAGTTTGAGCTCTGTATTCTGTAAGTGTTCTGCTTTCTTCTTCAGTAAGGTCTGATCTATGCTGTATTGGTTTTTGCCATCAGTTTGCAAGGATCTGCTGGCAGTGGATATCCACTTGATATAGGCAATGCAAAATGAAACTTTCTTTGATGGAAGTAATTTCCCCAAACAGCATAAATATTTATTGGCTATGCATCAGCTGCAGAAATGGAAACACTTCTCTGACTGTTTATTGATTTTGCTCTTGAGTTCCCTAATCTGCTTGTAATGTACTGCTCTGTGTCAGTGGAGCCTGTTGGAATCAGCCTCTTGTCTGGAACTGCACTGAGCTGTTAAGTTCCCTAAGTGCTTCACTGACTCAGAAGTAGTGACAGAAAAAGTCTTGGCAAAATATGAACGTCTCCAGAGCCAGAGCCTTACAATTACTAAGGCTTGAGAAATTAGTTATATACTGTATGTGAGAGATAGTAAGGAGATGATTTTCAGTGCTCTAAGTTATAATTTAGCTTTGAAATTCTTACAAAGGTATATGTTTCCATAGCAATACCTCTTTTTACTGTAGTATCTATTTTGAAATCTAAAAAGATATTTTTATCTATCATTATTCTTTGCATATTCATGCATGTGAATTAATACATGTTGATGTTAAGTGATCTTAGCCACCTGTTTGACTATGGCATAAAATCTTTTGTGTTTTTCTTTAATGGCTGTATGGATTATAAGCCTTGGAGGCTGTATCCAGCATAGTTAAAGGCAGATGTGTGAGACAGGGAAGGCTTCTGAGCAAAGTGAGACAGGCTTTTGCTTTTCTATATTAATCATAAAATACAAAAAAAAAAAAGGAGAGACTTCTATTTTGAGGCTGGGGGCTGAGGGAGTAGCAGTTTAGTTTTTTTACAAAATCTATTAGGTAGGTTAGTTGTTTCTTCCACGTTTGCAGCCTTAATAGCTGCTGCTATTTTCAACTGAGAAATATGTTCCTATTCTTTCTCTTCAGTTGAGGTGTACCTGTGGAAATACCATTACTTTATTCCATGGAGTTCACACAGGATTTAATACATATTTATCAACATTCAACCCATAGAATTACAGAATTAAACTTAGCACGAGATTAAATTAAACAGATTTTTTTTTTCTGTATTCCAGTAGATATTAGAATGGTCAATTTCTTTTATGGCTTGTGGGAATATAGCAGGTCATGTGACATTTTCTATGAATTATATTACTCCTTGCTTTTAAGAGCCCTCTTCCTACGCCTGCATATTGAACTTTGTCGCCTCCTGACTTCACTGGTGGTAATTCTGTAATTTGCAGTTATAGAAAACAGGAATTCCTACTGGAACATTGTATTGCACTTCTCTTCTGGATTCAGATAAAGGTAGTGTCTTTATGACACAGAATCCTGGAAGGGTTCTGTGAATTGTGTATTTATGCCATACTACAGCACAGAGATATTTGGGTAATACTTTGCTTGAGGTAAACCTGTGCAAAAGATGTGAAGACAAAGGAGTCTTGACGCTGGCCATTTATGTAACTTAGAATGAACTAATGATAAGAGGTGGAGTGTTGGTTTCTTTCATTTGGGTTTTTGTTTGATTGCTGGTATTTTGTCTACCTGTTTGCAAAGATGGAACAGGCATTGGGTAGAAATTATGGCCTTTTTCAGGCAGTAGGATTTTTGTATCTCTTCTTTAGATACCCATCTTAGTGTTGCAATTTTTAATGCTAGAGTGATATAGATTCTTTGGGTACTTCTGTACATACAGCTGATTTAAATTAAATATCCACATAGTGGTAACAAGCTGTTCCTAAACTGGTATATTCCATTGTCTGTTTGTTGCTCTGATAGTAAAAGACAAATAGTATTCTTAGAAAGAAATCAATTTTTAAATATTATTTATGTGAGAATTTCTATTTGAAAAGGTAGATTAAAAGAATATAAAGCCATGACTGACTCTATTATAAATAATTAGCATTCCCCAAATAAAAAATAATTAATTTTAATGGAACCAGCTCTGATCAAAGTTCGTATAAATATTTTTTGTCCCTAATTAGCTCAGATTTTATACCCAACCTAGTATTTAACCTTTTATTTTAAATTTTTTACAACTTTTTATGCCTGAAAATCACATTGAGTTATTAGTTCACCCCACTCTTGTATCTGACTTCTTTCAGTGCCCAACAAGTCTCAAGTAATTTTTCTGTTATCTCTGACCTGTGAATTTAATAAACCTTATTGTGAAAGTATAGTGATTTTGTAGCAGTCCACTGAATGGCACAACTTCATTGGTTTATCTTTTTTTCTCCTCTCTTGTTTCTTTATCATCTGCTCTCTCCCCAACCACTTTTCTTTTTAAAGCAATTGGACAGCAAATGAAATAATGTCAACTTTATTTCCTATTTTAAAATGTTTTAGGGATCTGAATAGCTGTTTATTTTAATTTTGAAGATTTTTGACGTGTGTAAGTGTATTTCATGTTGAAACTTGTCTATAATGTTTTTGTACAGGCCTTGGAGAAGAGCAACAGACTATCAGAAAAAGAACTTGCAGAAGCTGCAAGCAAGTGGGCAGCTGAAAAGTTAGAGAAGGCCGAGGAAAGCAATTTACCTGAAATAACAGAGTATGATGTAAGACAAGATTAATAATCCACTTATTTCAAAGTATTACAACAACAGGCTCTTGTTTTTCTGTACTCTTCATAAAGGCACATTTTGTAACTTAATCCTGAATTTTTCTGCCTATGCTATTAAATATTTGTTGAAAGGGAGTGAGAAGGAGACTAAATCCTTGCAATTTATTTATTTTGAAGAAATACAGAAAGCCACAATACATTTTGTTAGTATAATTCGAATTGATGTTGAGCTACAACTGACACAGTGAAGTTTCAGCTCTCCCAAGCATTCTCCAGGGAGCTCTTGCAGTAGTGTAGGTCAGTATGTCTGCTGAACTCCTTGAAATTAGGAGGGGACTTTGGAGTCAAAACATGAGTGTACATGTAAAACATAAGACTTAAGGAGAGAGACTCTGGTTGGTTGAGTTCTGTTTCAAGCTGTGCCAGCCTACCAGGTCATGTATTCTTTTTCAGAAAACAGTCCTCCATTGTATTAAAAATTAAGCTTACCTTGTTACTGCAATGGGTATATTTTTTATTTTCCCCAGAATCTTTATTTCATTGTTAATCAACATTAATTATTTGCCAGTTTATCATCTTTTGTTTTCATCTCTCCTTGTCTTTTGCTCCTGGCTATGTGTGATTACAGCCCTTCTCAGTCATTTGTTATGCTGCTCTTGGATAGGGTGTCTTTTTTGGGTTCTGTTGTGTTAGTGGAAAATGTATTTGTCATTTAAAACAACCCAAATATTATGTAATCTATAATTATCTGTTTTAATTCTGTGATAATTTTGTCTTTAACTTTCACTTTGTTTCAACTTTATAGGCATTCTTAAAAAACCCAAAATAGTATCTACCTCACAAAGTCATGTTTTAAGCTTTCCAATACAAGGGTTTGATTTTTTTTTTAATTTGTTTTTAAATAATTTTAGGGAAAGTGAAAGCATCTTGGGAAGCATTGCATTTCCACTTGTAGAATGTAAGGGCTAGGGTAGAGAAATAATCTCACTGACTCCGTATTTATCTGAACTTTTAAGTCCTGTCCACTCATTAAATGGGTGAATGCCTGAGCAACTCCTCAATAGTGGTCAGGAAGATTGAGTTAGATACATAAACTGGAAAAAGCAATTTTAAAAAAAAGAGAGAAAAGGGGAGGAAGTGTTAGAGTGAAGAAAAAGCAACAACTGATCCAAGGATGAATGCCATCTGAGGGAGAACATATACATAGAGTGGTTCAGCAGAGAAATATCACTCTGGTTCTTGATGAGGGGAAGGTATTGCAGAGGAGGAAAGAACAGAGTGGGCCACATGGAGAAGAGTTCTTTAAAGCTTCCTCCGTGCCTCAGAGAAAATTGCAGAGGCAAAAAGACTAAAAATGAGGAATCAAACTGAAGCAATTGCAGTCTGAGATGATTTATTGACTAAGAAAGCAGGCTGTAGAAATGCTAATGAAGGACGTGAAGCATCTTATTCTGAGCCTTAGAAGAAAGGACTTCTCACCTTGATTAGGCTGTCACCTATGAATTGTGCAAGAATTCCTAACTTTTTCATGTTGATCTTGCACAATACTTAGTAGTTGGACTTTGTGTTGCACTGAGCTTTTCAGTAGCCTTCACTCACTCTCAGGCATTTCATTCTTTACTGGGGTGGCAAGATTTGGGGTGCAATCTTAATATGGTTTGTGTTGCTGCCAGGGTTTGAGCATATGTTCACAGGACCACAAGCTTTTTGCTTTCTTTTTCTGTCTAATGCTTTTCTCTTTCATGTTAGTTAAGTCTTAAGATTTTTCACCTTTATTTTTGAATAATAAAATAATAAAAACTAGTTTTCATCTTCAATTTTCAAATCCTGTCTTCTAAAAAAATTGAATAAATTTGTTCCGTAATACTGGATTTAAATAATTAAGTAAAATGAAATTGCTATATCTTTCTAGATAAACTTCTTGAAGTTGGTGTCTGTTTTCTTTGGAGTAGGAATACTGTCTTAATTTCTGTTTTAGAGGGAAGTTTATACAATTTCAGTACTTCAGTATGATTTTTCATGTTACTAGAAGTCTTCAAATCATATGTTTGCTTCTGCTATACAATAGTTACTGCAGTTCCTTTAATAATAGACTTGTGGTCCTGAATACTTCAAGAGTTCTTCCTGACAGCATTTTTATTTTGTTGATGCTTATATACCTTTGATTTTGTTACTTTTATACTTTCCCAGAGGATTAATCACATTTTCATTGTGGATTTTTCTTGCTTTCTGGTGTTAAACACACACATAGACAAATTTCTTCTCAGTGGATAGGCAGGTAGAGGTTATCTGACATCATTACCTTTACACAGTTAAGTCTGTGTCACAGGGGGTTTTATCATGTCATGTTTTCTACATGTTTAAAATCTGTTTTTCTGTATCTATTAAGATTGTAGCAATAATACTTCACTAATGGTCTTAATGAGCAAACTCGTATCTAACTGGTGACTATATTTGGGCTTTTGGGTTTTTTCCTCGCACTGAGGTATTTATTTCTCTCTGAAAACTGAATTTATTGTTGGGTTTTTCTTCAGGCTGGATCTTCAGCTCCGTTATACGTCGAACAAACAGAGGAAGCCGAAGCGAACCTAACGGACAGCACGGAGCTGTACGAGGACAGCCAACTTCTCGGCCGTTCAAAAGCAATTGCAGCTAAGACAAAGGAGATTGAACAGGTGAGTCTTCTTGGCATGTTGGCACTAATACAGTAATGGTGTGCTCTGCTAAAATTACCTTGATTGATTTTTTCCTCCTCCTTAGAGTGTAATATGAATGTAATTTGATTTTTCAAGATGTGATAACATCTCCAGCTGTTTAATTCCAAAGAACCATGGCATTTATCTGCACATGGAAATTAATGGTAGTTTTCTGCAATTTACATGCAACAACTGCTGTTTTGCAAGCTAAGACAGTGACTGCCTCTTAATTCTAGTGGCCTTCATTCAGTTGCCTTTGAGGCCATTTCCTGAGCTGGAACACTGTTTTTTTTTATTGTCACTTGAAAAGCAGCTTTCTACTCATTTGTTTTTGTTTTTTTGTTTTTTTTGTCTTCTATTAGTACTGACTTTGCGTAATCATGTTCATGATGGGCATGTCTTTCTATGTGTGCTGGGATGGAGTTTACCAGGGCATGGTGTAACTATGGGAGCCATGATGCAGTTCATTTATCCCTGTGTGTCTGATTGTAGGGTCATATATGGCTGAAAAGATCTAGTACCAAATGCATAAACTTAGGACTTTCTAAAAATGACAAACTGAAAAAAAATATACAGGCTAGGAACAGATTTTTTAAAAATAGCTGTTGTGATTAGTTAGCCTGATGCTGGTGGATCTATGATTGGTTAAATTTCCCTAGGCCCTGAAGACAGGGGTGTAGTGAAAACAGATGAAAATTTGGTCATAAAACCCAAATACTGTTTTCCATATGATCTAATGCTATTGTCTTCGGTAGAGTTTGCACTTAATTCTAAGGAAATCTAGATTTTGTTCTGTAAAATGGAATACTTTTAGGAACTTAGTTCAGAAAAGCCTGAGGAATAATGTACAGATTTGGATTTTGTGGAACCAGTTTCTCCTGTTGTTGATTTGAATATTGAAGCTGTCAGCTTCTGCAGAATATAAATAAGATTCCAGAATTATGCTAGAAGTATTTTACTCAACTGAACAAGGTGTTTATTTTCTTATAAACCAGGTACTGTGAATTTGTTAAGAGTTAGACAAGATACTTATTTAATCATTGAAAATTGAGACTGGAAAATGATCTACATATTTTTCACATAAATATTGAAAATTAACTTCTGGATCTGCAATTAAATTTTCTGGGTTTTAAAAAAATTGTTGTGATAGACCTGATGATTTTCCTAATCATCATGAATATCGTAATGAGTCATCATAATAAAATACTGTGAAACTTCTTACTATATGTGGAAGCAGTCTGTAGAAATTTATACACTATTCTGAGTTCTCAGCATCTAAAAGTAAATTTAGCTTAACATTTAAATCTATAAAGTGAACTGGAAGCTAGTACATTTATAAGAAAGCTTGTTCATAATTTATTTCTGATTATTTGTCTTGAAGACTCAAGTAACAGCAGAAAAATGATTTGGTTCTATGAACTTATTTTCAGTTAAATTTCACTCAAGTGTTTAATGTGGTATGTCTAGAATGTAATTTTGTGGGAGGATTACTAAAATAAAATGCTTATTGCAAAGACTGATGCTGCAAGAATGGTGAAGCTGAAATCCTTCTGCAAAGCAAGGTGTTCAAAAGGTTGTTTTTCAGTATGCACTGGACAGCTCTTAAGGTATTTAAAATAAACAAGAAATGAAGTCAGACAGGGCATGTACCACTGGGTATGTGTTAAAGAATTGGTGAGGGCCCAGCTAATGTTTGTGGAAGTGAGGTTTGACCCATTGAACCTCTTATACTTCTGTGTCCTAAATTTTTCTTTCTCTCAGAGCATCAGATCTAGTGATGTTTGTTCTTTGGTTCATATTCTCAACCCGATTGTCAAGTGTTTCTTGGCTGTTCCAAACTCCTGATAAAGTGTTCTTTGCTTTGCCCTCTGCATATCCATGTGTCTCCAAAGCTCTAACCTGTAAAAGGAGCAAAATTTTCCAAATATGTACTTTTTACTTCCTAGGATGGTATTATTTCAGGAAAACCCAGAGGCAAAAACCTGTGCTGACTGAACATGCATGGTGTTGCAATGAGCAAACCCATTGATGTGCAAGAGAGAAACAGGCAGTCTGATGCCCTGGGCGGGAGGGAAGTGGCAGCTTGTGATATAGTCAGTTCTTTCTCTTAAGAAAAACAAGCAAAAATATCCCTTGAGCAATTGAATGAAATATTCATACAGGTGTTCTGTTTTAAATTAGTCCATCTCAATATCTTGTGTATTGCTCATATCACTCTTTTGTGAAGTTGCCTCTGCCTTTTCTCTGAGCTATAATAACACAATTGCCAATTTCAGAATTTTAAATGACATGTGATTGTAAATGATCACCCTGGCTCATCAAGAAAATATTTGTATATTATTCATTTGATGGGCGACTTACTGCGAACATTCATGCAAAATCTTGTCATTTGAAGAAAAATTAAGTTCTTTGTATGCTGATGATGACAGGGCAAAGGGTGTCAAACCAAGACCTAGTTGCTGTTTGCTATATAGTGGCTGTCTTTTAGGTGTCTGCAGTTGCTTTGCAAATATTAATTGAAACTGACATAAAGAGAGGAAACCGGAAGTTCTGCTCACGAGTAAAGGCTTGGAAAAATCCAGACATTGTTAAACAGAGCCAAGAATTATCTGTGTCACTCCCAAACTAGAAAAACTTTGAAGTGTGCCAATATTATTTGGAAAGGAAGGATATGGTTGCAGATGCACAGATGCTTGAAAACATCCCTGAACTGGACCTGCAGATCCTGGACATTTTTGGTCTCATCTTTGAACAACAGGCATAGTGACATTGTTGTGGAAACATCTAAGTTGCATGGGACTTAACCTGAGCCAGTCTCCTCGAAAGAGGACCTTAGATCAGGTCATTCAGGGCTCTGTCAAATTGAGCCCTGCACATTTCCAGGGAAGGAGGCTCCATTGTTACCCAGCACAGCCTGTTTCAGTGTCTTGAGCTCAGCTGCCCTCACATTCCAGAACATGGTGTCCTTCAAAGGCACAGTTTCTGCTCACTGCTTCTCTTGACAGCTTCCTGTCTCCATTCTTGAGTTGCAGAATCCCAGCTCCTTGGTGTGGTCCCCTGCTTTTGAGACCTGCTCCACTGGGAACATGCTCTGCTGTTCTCAGGGAAGGGTTGATTTCCTAGAACCCTCTGACTCTGCCACTTCGTGTTTGGAAGAATAGGGTTTTTTCTGGCACTTTTGCATGGCAGGTACTGTGGAAACTGTTCCCTTCCATGCAGGTGCAGAGTCTTTTTAATCTTTGTGTTTCTGCACTTAGTGAAAATTCTGCAGCATTAATGTGTGTCTCATATTTTATTATATCCCATTATGTGTTTTTTAATGTTCTGTCGGTAATAAAAAGCTTTGGAGAGTTTTTTAAAAAACAGAGAGATAATTTAAAAAATACTGAGATAATTAGCTTTCTGGGTTGGGATTTTTTTTGATTGTTTGGTTGGGGTTTTTTTCGAAGTTAGGTGTTTCGTTAGATCTGTGAACATGCATTTGCTTTTACAATTTTGAAATAAGGTGTTAAATGTTGTCTGAGCATTTGTCTGAGCATGGTGAGGTAGAACCCCATTAAACAGATGCTTAAAAGATTGTCTGATTGCTTGAAAACAGCATAGTAGTGAATTTTGCATCTGCATGTCAAGATCAATGAATGTCTATAGTTTGCTAATGTGACCATTTCATGCACTTTTAAAATATCTTTGCATTTAATAGCATACATTATGCATTAAGGTATTATTTTGGAGTTGTTTAGTTTCTGGTTTTATACAGTTAAGGATCAGCATATGCTTTTAGCATGTGATGTGCTGAAGTGTGGTGGGTTTTTTCGGAAGTGATGACAAATATGTCCCTGGTGTTAAATTCATAATTGGAGCTATTCAGCATCAGTGTTGCACAAAAGGCTATCTCTTTGTTCTTCCTTCATGAGCAAGGGTAGCAGGGATTCTTGAAATGTCTTATCTTGTCTAGACATCAAGTCTGCAACACTGTGTTAATTAGTCCATTATTATGTGTCCACTTTTCTTACATGTTGCATATTCAAGTAGGAGTGACATGTATTACCTCTGAAAATCTATTCTTTTCTGAAGACAAATTTTACCAAATGACAATTTCACCAAGTACCCTCCTTGATTCTGGCAAAAAATCAAACCTATGAGTTTGTGAATGAGATTTGACACTGAACACTCAATTTGGCTAGTACTACAGAGTTGTGGCATCTAAGGAATTAATTAAGAACAGGAATTAATACATTCATGCATGCTTTTTTTTTTTCTTAATGGAATCACTAGCTGGGCTGACTGTATGCTTTCAGTTCACCAATGTTTTTAAATGTTCGGCAAAGCAACATTTTTTAATGTTTAAACTTTTAGATTAATTGCTTCTTTGGTTGATGTTTTAAATGAATATTGCTTATTAGGATTAATCAATAGTATTAATGAACTGTTACCCTAATGGGACAGCCTCCTTGCTGGAAGATGCTGAAAATCAGAGATTTTTCTAAAGCTCGTGTTTGCAACTTCATAGCTATGGTGCATAGAAAGAAGGAAAAATGGGGGTGTGGCTGGATCAACAGGCTGTCCAAATTCTGTTTCCAGATCTGCTGTCTAACTCCTTTTCTTTTTTAGGTAAATTACTGACATCTCTGACCTAGAAGTTGCAATTAAGTAAGACAAACAGGTTTTAGCAGCTACAGTGTGTGTGTAGTTTGAGAACTGTTTCTTGTTTCTCATAGCTCTTGTTCTGGTAAGATCTGTATAGCAATAGCTGAATTGTCTTTGTGTGTACTTAACACTTGTTAATGGGACTGTGTTCCCTGGAGATGCTGCTCTGAGAGAAGACTGACCTCTCACAAAGCAGTACTTTACATTGAAAGGACTTAAAAAATTTTGGTTTTAATATCAACAAAACATGAACAAAATTATACAGGCATTTCTGTTATAATGAAATAGCTACAGTTTGTGTACTGTATGTATTGCTAGTTTTGTTTTGCTTCAAGCAAAACTATTTTACTGTTCTTCAACAGTATAAAGGTGAAAGAGGATGTAAATATGAAGTAGCTTCTGCATCTTGGCTAGGGATAAGCTCATGGTAAATGCATTGGAAATGTTTTGTAAATCTTGGATATGACAGAATAAGTGTCTTAAGTTCTAGCAGTTTTAGTAAAATAAGTAAATTAATAAACTGGAGTAATGGGAATCCAGGAAGGAATGAAGGAGGATGTCAGAGCTGGCCTTGGATGTACCTTTTCTTTTGAAAAGCTCATTTCAGCTGAGCCAGGGAAACTGGTTACCATTTCCTTAGATTAGCTTGTTGGTCTGCTTGTGCTGTTGCTCATTTCAAGCAAAATTATCTAGGTTAGAAAAAAATCCCCTAATTAAAATATAAGTTAAAAAGTAGGGGAGTTAAGTGAAGCTGAAGGAACTGGAACAGTAACTAAAAACACATTAAAGGATTATTTCTGATTGTGGATGAGGTCAGACATGCTTTGTTTCTGTCAGGAATAGACCAGACAAGAGTAACAGGCCAGATGAGAGTAAAGATGGGGAAGCTGTACATTTTGTAGATTTTCACTCCTTCCTAGCTTTGCTGTTGTTCTTCAAACCTTCTGTACTTAATACACAGTGACAAGGCTTTAATGATGGACTCATCATCATCAGTCTAATTTGGTTGGTAGTGTAGTGTGTATCATGCCTCCTCTGAGCTTATGTTTATTTTACTTAAATGTAAATTGTAATTAAATGTGTTAATTTATTTTTTCCTAGTCAAGAAAACATTTGTGTCAGGTTTTGTTATTTTGCCTTAAGCTTCTCAGAGAAATTGATGATAACTCTTTACCTTAATTATATCATCTGCCTATGATCTTGTTTCATCCATTTGTGGCTTATTAGTTCCCTTGTACCAGTATCCCTCTCCTTATGTATAAAAGTCAATTGATTTATTTCTTTCTACTTATTCTTAGACATCTTTTCTTTCATATTAATTCTGACCTAATTTTTCTACTGTCTTTTAGTATTTATTCTAGAGTTCCTTTTTACCATTACAAAATCAAATCAGTCACATTGTTATGCTTACTTGATCTTTATATTTCACACTTGCATTAAGTATTTTAATTTTTTTTTGTGCTGGAGTCTCTCAATTTTGCAAATATGAATAGGAGAATATAAAAGCTATTGATCAGTTTCTTCATTGTATCTTTTATTTTCCTTACAAATACATTTATTTAAAGCAGGATACCTGTAAAAGGACATGAAAACTTTTAACTACTTTCCTTTTCTTGTGTTTGGGCCACCATGTTTTAGAAGTTGTAATCTTGCACTTTCCATTTGTTCAGCTGTGTTCTATTCCCTTTCTATGGACATTAATGGGTTATTTGGTGTGCACTTCTGTGTTCATAATTACAAACTGCTGCATATGCAAAAGCAGTGCAACTCATTTTACTCAGCACCTGAAGGTATGGTTTAATAAGGAAATATATTACCACATTTCAGATTTTTGCCAGCAGCTTTTTTCATTGGAAAGCTGATAAAAAGTGAGTGTTATTTAATATGCAGTGCTCATAGGGAAATACTATTAAGAGAATTTAATACCAGAAATGTATGCATTTATCCAGTAACAGCAGAGTATTTCTTAGAGAGGTTTGAATTAGATGTAACTCACCTTCAGCTTTCACCACCATCAACTGAAGATCATGTTTCCCTTATGTTTCAGGCCTGTGCTGATCATGTTATTTTGAAGTTGCCAAATGCTGGATATTCAACTCATTGACAAATGTAGAGTTTTTGATGCAGTGGCACTTCATTAGGTGATGAAGCAGCACTGCAGGCTGCAAGATCTCAGGGGATTGTTTGCTTACAGATATTCTTAAAGGGCATTGTTTATAGGTGTTAAAATTTGGTGGCAAATCTCTGGAAGACTTAAATGGGAGTGGGTTAATAATAGTAGGTCCTTGATGAAATTGCTGGACTTAGTTGAAGTGCAAAAAAAGGTGGTTCAGATCTGAAAGACAAGATTGACTTCTTGGTCAGATAAAGTGAAAATCTAAGGAGTTATTCATTAAACAGCATTTTTTCAATCAAAAGCTAGTAGTGATTGTTTGACTTAAAATTTCTCGTTCTGTTGTGAGAAACCAGAAGAACAAAAACAGGATAAAAGACTTGGAAGCTATAATAGTGAGTGGGCTGGAAAGAAGAAAGATTAGTTTCAAGAGATGATGAGTGTCAACAGGATTGGAAAAGGTGTTAGGAAGAGAAGAAACTCACTAAAAAGGTGTGGGCCTTGATATATAATTAGGAATTAATTTTGAGAAATTGCCTACTGAAAAAACTGTCAAAAGTTGAGATGCTTGGAAGGATAAGCAGAATTGACACTGGCAAACCTCCTGGGAATGATGAAGGATAAAACCAGAAATGAATCCTGTGAGCCTTGATAAAGGCAGTAGTTTCGGTGGGAGTGAGGGATATTGGTTTTGTGAACTAGGTTTTTGGTTTGATTGTTTGATTGATTGGGGTTTTTTTGTTTTGGATGGTGGGCTTTTGTTGTTGGTTTTAATAACTGGGGTTTAATTCAGAGGATAGATCCTTCTCCAGCTTGGTCTCCAGCTTATTCTTGTTTTAACAGAAGGGCATTGGTGGATTTAAGAAGTAGGTTAGCAGTGGTGGTTTTTATTTTTCAACTATTTTAAGGATTAAAGATAAAATTATCTCTTAGTAGGCTCAGTGCACTGAGGATTAAAGTATTTTGTATTCTTACAACCTACTGTCTCTTCAGCATTGTAACTAGGGAAACTTGCTGCTTCCTGGATTGAAACAGAGTAAGAACATAATCAGTCCTGTATACCTACTAATTAGATCCAGAAATTTAAATTCCCTCAGAAACAGCCCAGGCTCAAAGAACTACTGTCTAACATCTCTACCTCCCAAACAGTGATTATGCCTCAGTTCTATCAGTATTTCTGATACAGTCTGAGCAGTGATCTTCTGAAAGACTTAGAGAAGATATAGGAGTCCAAGTGGTGCTTAAAACAATATATAAATATATATATATATATATCTAGGGCAAACAGAGAACAGTGTCATACGGAAAAGTTTCATAAAACCGTGTGTGATGATGAGATGGTGGTAACTAAGCAAATATGTTAAAACCCATGGAAAGTGGCAAATGAAAGGTAGTGGAAGGAGGGTGGGTGACAGAAAGGACTTGATGTTTGGCATGGAAGATGGTTTCCATTTCTCCTGCACTGGCAAATACTTTCAGGCCTCAGGAGGCTGAAATAGACAGCAGCAGAAGCGTGTCACATACAAAACCTGTAGGTAGGGAAAATCTGCTGAAGTGTGAATGTACAGTTTTGTGGGGTTTTGTGTCTTTCACAGACTGTTCTTTATACAACAGAAGCTTGTTTTGTAGATGACAGCTTTCCTGGTGCTTGTAGTTTAATCCTCTAATCCATTTGTAGTCCGATTTATATACAACAGTGACTCATGTATAAATACAGGATCATCTGTGACCAAAGACACTTCGGTGACAAGTTGTGTTTGTCACCTGCTTCTCAAATTCATATACTGTATCTCAGTGTCTCACCTAGCCTGATGTCTTCTTTTTTTGGCAGTTGTTTCATTGAGTAGGTTAAACTCAATATGTTTTAAAGAAGCATAAATTATGCCATTTCGTTTTCTCTGACCTTTAAAATACAGGATAATATTATAGTTCTAAAAGGCATCAGAATTGGGAACTTTAGAAGTTTAATTTCCTAAATTATATGGGAAAAAAAATCTGTAAGTTGCTTATGCATGAGCTGCTTTTTTAAGATTATGAAAACATTAGATTTTTGTCTTGGGGTATAAATGACTAATGCACATCACTATTTATTGCGGATCCACAAAGGATCACTTTCCTGTTTTGTTTGAACTCTTACTTGCATTGTTGTTGTGGCTTGAGTCTTCAGTGGCTGTCTGGACATACACTGGTGTGGTTATCACAGTGGCATGTTTCACAAAATATGGCAGAAAAACAAGGGCCAAGATTCTCCACATGACAAAGTTTATGGGGTGCCTGTTTTACCTTGCTGCTTTGGCTTGGAAAGGCTAATAGAGTCAGCCTGACTTGAAAACAACACAGAAAGGGAATTCTGACAAAATTGAGTGGGTCATGGGTTGTTTGTGGTTCTTCACCTTCTCACTCTTCTTGAGAAGAAGTGTTCATACATTAATTTTCTGAACTATTGAACTTCAAGTACTGCTCTGAATGACACTAATAACTTGTAATAGATGGATTTGATACTGTTTCTCCAAGGTTTAATTTGTTTGTTAGCAATATTTCTTCTTCTCCTGACTCCAGATAGCTTAAATACTTGGTTTCATTACAACATGAAATGCTCTACTTATGTGAGTACTGTGTGTGCTTACTTGACCATAATTACACACCTCACAAGCAGTTCACCACCTTAGTATAGTAAATAATTAATATATTAACTTTTTTGGTTATGTGCTACCTAAATAAAAAAAAAACCCTCCACATAAGCATTTTTAAACACAAAATCATAAATAGATTAGGATATGCTGACACAAGCTTTTCAGTGATCATCTCCAGCTGGAAATTTGCCCATTTTATTATGTTTCTTCTTCACTTGGCTTCCTGGAGAAACTGTCTTGTGCAATCTCAGTATCTGTACTGTGTATCTTTCGACTCTATTGTCTGATTTCAGCTAAATTCAATTTAGGCATAAACTGGGATGATTAGTTGTTACAAACTTTATGAAACTAGGCAGTAACAGAAACTGTATGAGTTCCAGTGGAGACTATATTATGATTGCATCCCATTAGACATCAAGAAGCCCCCTTAAGCTGGTGCTGCACTCAAAACCAACCTGTACCACAGCAGACTTCAGCTGCACATTACAAAGACTTTGGTGACAACCATAGTTTGAGGAGTTTCATCCCTGTATTGTACTGTTCCTGTGCTGGTACAGTAGTCTTTGTGGGGCCTGACCATGAATCAGATCAAGAAAAAGAAAGAAAAATTTGGTAGACACTTACTTAACTAGTTCTCTTAAGCACAGTGTGCTTTCTGAAATGTGCCTGCTGGTACAGGGGAGTAGCCACCCTGTGTTGTGTGTCGAGCCACTACTGTCTCTGAACATTCAGTATCTTCAAAATACTGCTTTAGACACAGTTATTTAATCATCAGGCCGAAATCTATAGAAAGCTGTAGTCTTTGATGGTATTTGCACAGTAACTGTTTATTCTTATCATAGGGAAGATAAAACTTAAAAAATGTTCTTGTTCAGTTTCTAAAGCTGTCATGACCAGAATTGTCATCTTCCTTTAAGACACCTCACCATCTTCTAACATTGATAGTGTTGGTTCTACATATTTTTGAGAATTAACTCACTTGGAAGCACTAGTGCATCACTAGACACCCTCAGAACAGCCCCTTTCAACAGCCCCTGGCCTGTTGGAGCCAAACTTTGATTTAGTTGTGAGACAAGCTGGCCCCTAAGTTGCTGGAACTACTTCTAGCTGAGGAATGAGGTGACCTCTGAATTGGAGGGTGGAGGATATCTGGAAGAGATGAAAGGATTTATGGTGACAGGAGAGGTAGGGTTAGTAACTGAGTGTGGGAAGCAATGAACAAGGGTGGGACTGGACTTGCAGTTGAAAAAAACAAAAGAGATTTTTGCCGAGATCAGGAACTGCAGCCAAGAGGGTGGGGGAAGGAATGAGATGGGGAACATGGGTGGAGATGGGAATTAATTCCGCAGAAGCTGTAAAGCCCATGGGCAAATGCAGTGGAGTTTCTCCCTGGCTGGAGGGTGGAGACGCTACATCATGCAAGAAAACCCACTGCTATTTCTGGTGCCAGAAACAAGTGGGGAGCAGTCAGGTGCTTCCAGCTTGGTGTCTTCCTCTCTGGATGCCCTCGAGGCGTCTGCAGGAAGCTACAATTGTAAGGCAGGAAATGCAGCGTTCCTGCATCAACTACTGAAATTGCTTACTAAAAAATTTTGATAAACATGCCATTTACTGCTGTTGTTCTGTTGCCTGTTTGGTTCAGTTTACTGTATTTCTCATCAACTAGGATGTAAATGTAATGTAACTTTAAAAATGAATTTTTAAATTAAATTATTAATCTGCTTACCCAAGTGTAAGTCTAACCATAAGTCAAAAATGCCCTGATGATTGTTTTTAATGATTTCCATAGTTTTTGTCAAATTTACTCATAGGCATCACTCCAGCTCACTGTACAGTTTTCCTTTTTCTTATGTTAATATGGAAGGAGGTTTCTTGCAACTATGTTTTTGCTAAAATCAGAAGGAAAGATAAGCAAATAATTATCTGGTGTCTCGTGACCCAGATAAATTACTAAAAAACCCTGTGCTTTAGGAACATTCCTTTCTACTTGAAGCAGGATGGACTTTTTGCTACCCAGAAAAGCATGTATCATTATAATGAGCTGGCTCTGAAGCCTTTTAATGCGTGTAGGCATTATTCGTGTCACAGTAAGCAGCCAGAGCAGTGATCCCAAAGAGAAATATCTCATCTACTGTGAAGGTTGTTCTAAGTATTCTTAACAAAGCATATGTGCATATTGCTGAGGAGTTATATTGGGATATGCAGGGGTCTGCTGGGGATAAAGTGCTGAGCTTGGTTTTGTCTGTTGTGGTTCAGCTAAGATTTTAAAAGAGGCAGGGAGATTTAGTGTGTTACCTGAATATGAATACTCAGTGTCTGGTGTCAGGTCAGGTTTTATGGGTGTAAGGATGGAAACTTCCATTGGTATGTTTGTAATTGATTTCACTATGTATCACTTGGCAGGTAGGTGTACCTAGCAAGCAAGTAGTTTTTTACTGTATTCCTTTAAGCTGCTCTATTATATATCACATTAAAGCTCTGAAAGAACATGTGGCCACATACAGTGGACAGTGTTTCCATTCTTTAAATAATGTTTCCATGCAGTTATGGAATGTACCTTTTGTTTATATTTTCCTGAATGCAGGAAATGTAAATGCATTTCTGTCACAAGCTGATACAAAGATGTTCACGTAATTCAATTGACTTAAAATGCTTTCCAATGAATTTTTGATTTTTTGGCATGCTAGGGTTTATATGAGAGCTTGAGTAAGTACTTGTTCAAGGGCCAGGGATGACTCAGATAAAATTATGAAGTGAAGGTAGTCATAGATACTAGTGCTTCCTTTCTTAGGTATTTATTGGCCAACTGCAGGGTCTTTGGAGCAGGAAGAGTGATTTGGTTTTGTCCACAGTGCAGTTTGCTGAGCAGTGATGAACTAAGTGGAAAAAAGAAAAGAGGTAAACAAGTAAAAAAGATTAAATCTAAATTCAAGTAATATGAAGAAAATAAATTGATTATGTTAAAACTAAACAATAGTTCTAAAATCAGATTTAGGTGCGTTGCAGCCAACAGATGTTAGTTGCATTTTCTTCATCAAGAGTATAAGCTGTTGACTTACCCTAGAAAAGGCAACTTTTTCTTTCCCTTGAACAGTTACTGTTAATATTATTATTTTACACAGTCCATGGTACTCTTAAATACATAAATAAATTAAATAATTCTTTGTTTAGTGTGTAAGTCAATTCTTTGTATATACTTATCCTTGAAATAGCAAAATGCCTTACCAGCTGATTTAAAAATAGACAGCTTGCAATGTTTGTACCTTTATGTGATTTTTAAAGAACAACAAGCCCACTGGACTTTCTAATTTAAATGAGAAAATGTTATTCATTTTCATTGTTATTTTTATTTAATTTGGCTTGCTCTGTTCTAAATAATTAAATATTTTTTCCTAATTTAATTCTGATTCCAGACAGTATAGCTCAGTCTTTATTAGCATGAGCTGTTCAGGTTTTTTTTGGTCTTGGTTTTTTTTGTTTGTTTGTGTTTGGTTAGGGTATTTTTAGTTGTTTGTGGGTTTTTTTTGGTGGTGTTGTGAAGGGGATGTGTTTGTGTTTTGTTGTTGGTTTTTTGTGTGTATTTTGTTGGTATTGTTTGATTTTGGTTTTTGCTTGGGTTTTTTTTAAGTTATGGAAGGCTGTGTGAAGGAAGGAATGCCTTATTTTTCAGTCTGTTTTCATATGAATAAACTCTGTGTATTCTGTATCTTTGAGAACATGTGGTAATTTTGTGTGAAGTAAGGTTAAAAGGTAAATGGTATGGTTCTGTTTCTTTTGACTATTGCATTAAAGTGTTTGACCTTTAGCAACCTGTCTTTATCTTAGGCACTAAACTGTTTAGTTCTGCTTATCAAAAGAGACTCTCTTTCCATGCTGTTCTCATCCAAAACACACTGTATCAATCCAGCATCAGTAGACTTTATCAGCAGCAGCTATTATTCTGTTTAGAGATTAAGCATTAAAAGTTTATGTTGTAACAGTACATTTTATTCAGTAAATATTTTCATTTGTAGTTCAGTGGTTTCCAGTTTGATTATCTAATTTACATCTTCTTTTGTATTACCTCCTTATTACCTTACTCTTTCCCCCAGTTTTAGCTGTTTAACTTGAAATGACTTAGTTTGGTGTCACTGTAAAGTCAGTTATTTTAGACTATTCACACTATATCCTATGTATGTCTAAAGGTAGGGGTTAAAATGGCAAAGTAAGTATCTTTGCAGCTTTTTGGCAGATTTTCTAATTATTTGTGGATCCCTTCAAATTATCAACATGGTGGTAGTAATTTGAAATTTGATGAAGTGTTTAGTTAAACAACTCCCCCATACCTTCAGTTGTCTGTGTGATTTACCAAAGTGAAGTTCTACACATTGGAGTATTGGCCAGAGGCAGAATTTGCTGTTTCTCTGAAGTGACCATAATTCATAATGCTGCTGGTGATACTGAACGAATCTGTAACCTGTAGGAAGCCGACAGAGTTTGAGAGCAACTACTAGTTTGTTCTAGCTATTTTTTTTTTCATTGATCTGTTAATTTACATGATGCTTTACTGCTGTTAGTAGGAAACAAATACTGGTACCATAATCAGCCTCCTTGTTTATAGTTGGAGTAAATAGGACATTTCATGAAGTAAATCCAAGAAGACTGAGTGTAGACTTCTTGTATCCCTGTGCCAGCATTAGTGTGTCTGGCAGGACCAGGGCAGTGATTGTCCTCCTGTACTGGGCACTGGTGAGGTGAATTCTGTGTCCAGTTCTGGGCCCCTCACTACAACAAGGACATTGAGGTGCTGGAGCATGTCCAGAGAAGGGCAATGGAGCTGGGGAAGGGTCTGAAACTCAATTCTTATGAGTAGTAGCTGAGGGAGTTGAGGTTGTTTATCCTGGAGAGAAAGAGGCTCTGGAGGACCTTATCACTCTCTACAGCTGCCTGAAAGGAGGGTGTAGCAAGGTGTGGCTCAGTCTCTTCTCCCAGGCAAGTTGTGGCATGACAAGAGGAAGTGGCCCCAAGTTGCACCAGGGGAGGTTTGGATTCGATGTTAGGAAAAATTCACCAAAACAGTTGTCAAACATTGGAAGAGAAGAGAGTGGTGGAATCACTATCTGTGGTGGTATTTGAATGATGTGTAGATGTGGCACTTAGGAACAAGGTTTAATGATGCACTTGGCAGTGTTATGTTTACAGCTGGACTCAATCTTAGAGATCAACCTTAATGATTCTGTGATTCTATGTTTTATCTCTTGAGTCCTGGAAATATCTCTCTTACTTTTTGACTTGGAGGATTTGTTGCATCATGTTGCTACCAAAATTTGTAGGTGTCAGCAATCACAGAGAGCTGCTTTAAGCTGTCTGAAGAATACAGAGCTAAAGCTCTCAGAGGAAACCCCAGCACAGAACAGTATTTGATGATCCCAGTTTCTTCTCTCTTTTATAAGGACAGACTGAAGCCAGACTCGAAAAGAATCAAAGCTTTTCAGTGGATGCCAGAATCTGAAGACAAGCAAACACTTCAAAAAGTCATGAGTATGTTCACATATCTTGCCAAGTTTGCTCCCAATCTGTCCTCTGTCAATTCACCCACCCCATCAGGCAACTTCTGGAAAATGTTCAGTGACACTGGAGTGAATAGGGTAGACATTCCTTTAATGAGTTTGATAGGTAACAGTTCTTGTCCTGAAATGCTGCAGCCTTGCATAACTATCTCATTAAGAAAAGCTTGACAAGAAAGTGTAGAAAGCCAGTGTTCTCAGAAGATGTTTTTAAGTACAAAATGGGCTATTCATTGTTTTTCACAATGAGTGAAAGTGATTTCCAAGCTCTTTTAAACCAGCTAATGCTGTGATTTTTCAGTATTACTTATGACTGTAACCCAAACTTAGCAAATAATTAATTCCAAGTAGTGTGGGATACAGTCAGTGTTACATCCACTCAGTAAATGCAGAGCTTGTACTACATTCCCTTGGAGCCACAGTTGGTAATCGCTGCCCTGAGACATATGATTTACTAACCATAAAAGACAATCTCTACTCCTTGTGGCTTTCTCTTTAGGGAGAGATATGCTTTCTGTTTTTACCAATTTTTGGATTGGGTTTCTGCTTCCAAATTGATGTGGAAATAACTAGAATTGTGGGAACAGATTTAGAAGGAGAGAGAGAGAGTTTGAGTGCTGAATGCTAAGAACACGGAAGGAATGAACATATTTGCAATAACAAATACAGGTTCTCTGACCTGCTCCAACCCCAGCCATTGTGTCAGCTTTATGATCTGTTTCTGTATATATTTTGTATTTGAATGAAGTTACATACTAAGATATGTAAACATTTAAGTACAGATCCTGTGTGCTTTGTCTGTCTGGGTTAGGTGGAAGTTCTGTGAGTTTCCAGATGAGCTCAAGGTGGGCATACTAGTGTGAAGCTATAGACATATGTCCTCTTTAGATGTCATCCATAGCTGCTCCTCACTTTCTCACCCAGGATAGGTGATTCCTCCCTGCAGCCCTAGCATCTGACCTAATGAGACTGGTTTTGCCTAAGAATTCATTTTAGGAGTAGTCCTGTATATTACTGGCTCCCACAAACAAGTGGGACGATGGTTTCTGGCATAGGGATGCTGACAGCTGGGAAGGGGGAATAGCCTCTTCAGCCCTTACAGCTGCATGTGGAAAAAGATACCCATCCTCAAGCTAAGGGAAGATTGGAGAAGCCTTCCAAAATAATTTAGTTTTTCGTTTATTTGGTTTTAGATTTGAAATGAGTACTTAAACTAAATGATGAGTGACTTGAGTAAAGGCAGGACAGTGACTTGGACATGAAAAAAATTTGATTCATTATTGCGGGACTAATAAAACTGATTTGTGAGGCTAATATAATGTGTGAAGTAATTCTAAACCTTCAGAAGCAGTAAGGTTTAACATAAACTAAGCCATAAAAGGTTGGTAATCGAAGTAATTGTTTTTCTTCTTGCAGCTGTTGCTTTTCTTTTCTGAAAAGCTGTCCATTACATACAGTAGTTTACTTGTTTTGTGTAGTATTTTCTTTATGCTGCATATGTGATGAAAAACCTACCCTTTGGCATGCAATTTCAAACTTTCTTTAGGATATTTTTAACCATTAAAAAAAAAAAAGTTAAGTTGCTCTTCATATAATGATGGAGATGAAATCTTCTCTTTAAGGACTGGTTCTTAAATTCATAGATCCACCAGCTTTAAGTTTGTATTAGCAATGTTGCTGCCAGTTAATTGTGCAACTAATATGCTCAGAGTTGCTCTTAATTGGAAAGAAAGGGGGGATTTTGGCTGGTTTTTTCTATGGCTGCTTATTTTCATTCTGCAATTGGAGAAAATACAAGCAGTCCACACCTCAGGAAAAAATGCTGTCTTGTCTATTAATAAAAATGAGCCCACTTAAGGCAGGATGTTGTTGAATCTGAGAATATTTGTAGCTGAGGATATTTGTTGAAATTGAAAGTGGGATGACTTTTGTTGAGGGAAAATTAGGTCATCACAAATCAATTTTGCATATGCATAATTTTTGATCTTGATTTCAGGACAGTCAGTCTGTGTGGATTTTGAACTACTGTACATTTCATACAAAATATTTGTGTGGTTATATGACAAGAAAGATTGGCTTGTCATTTTGTTGTTGCTGTTAATATACAGCCCATTCTGCTGAGGCTTAAATGAGTATCACTTTCCTTTATGGTCAGTGGACGTAACTGAAAATTATTTAAAGCATATTTAACAAGACAATTAACACAGAGTCTTTAGTAGATAAACTTCACCCTTCCTGTTTTGGATGGAGGAATAACTTTACTCTGGATCAGATTTAGGAAGTGGCTTTCCATCAATTCAGTATTTCATAAATAAAAAGTTGTAGGGTGAGGCCCTTCCTTTGGCATAAAGCTGATTATTTCCTGTTTAATCCTGAACTGGTGTATTTCAAGTAATGGGAGTTTTCTAGCATCTGTTGGAGAGGAGAGGTTTTAGGATTTTGTTTTCATTTATGCCCCTACAGAAATACAGTTTTTATATTTGCATATTATTATAGAACAAAGAGAAATTATTAGATATATAAGTAGTCACTCTTTTACAACTTCCGGACTTGGCTGCACAGTTGTTTGTACCTAGGCATTCTTAAACATACAGCTGGATATTCTTATACATGAGCTGAAAAGATGTCATTGACACATGTTCAAGAGATAATCAGTGCTTCCAGTGAGGTTTAGAAACTGGTGAATTGTAATTGCAATGGCTTTTTTGATTTCATATTTATCATCTCCTTGCACAAGGCACACACCTTCTCTAAGAAGAATATGTGAGAAGCAGATTTTAAACTCGTACTGCTGTTTTACCTAAGGAACACAAGTTAATATATGAAGTAACACTACCCTCATCCAACACATCTGTTGTAAAGCAGCCTATGAAATCTAGGCCACACACAAACTGGTCTCTGAGGGCCTGTAGTCGGTGTTAGAATGCTGTTATTATGTGGTCTGATTGGTTTAGTAGAGAATTATCTCCAGTAAAACCATGTAACATAATAGGCCTTGCTCTCCCACATGGGAGCTACTTCTGCTTCACTAAGCAAGACATTTCTTGAAGAAGTAGTAATACACTTGTTCTTGCCAAAATGTAACATTAAATGAAGTGTATCATCATGTACATTCTGTTGTGTACCAGTTCTTGTTCATTTAAACATTTGTCCACCACAGTATTAAAAAAATAGTTAACACATGAATTTCCTAGCAATATATTTAAAATAAATTCTTGCTTCTTGTTGAAAACTTGTGTGTAGTAGTTTTAAAGCAATGAGTAACTATTTGGAATTTGTATGTTTTCATAAATGAAACCCCTATTTTCTAAATAGTACTGGCTTTTGCTATGATTGTTCTGAATTACACAGCCTTGCTCTACAGATCTGTCCTTGGGGGTACTGTCCTTGTTCACAGTACGAGCTGTAAACGCATGCTGCACTTGCTGAGGGACGTCACTTTTTATTGCTTTTTAATTACATTGTTCTTTAGGTCTCCTCAACAGTGTCATACCAAAGCTGTATATTCATCTTTAGATTGCTCTACAAGCATGGAGGAGATGCACAAAAACGTGCAATGTTTTGTTTGGATGGTGAAGGGAAGAAGAAGGGAGTTGAGGAGGTGTGCAGGCTCTCAGGAGAGGTGATTCGAGGTATGATTGCTGCCAAGGGGCCGAGCCCTGCACAGCAGAAGCCATGGGCAGAGGTGGCTGAGGTGGGCAGCCATGGAATGCTGCAGCCAGTGGTGGGCTCCACTCCATGCAAATCCCTTGTGTGCAGGTGTCAAGAGGGGCGTGGTAGGAAGCAAAGTGCTGCCCGGATGATGTCTTGAGCTTAAACTAGGTAATGGATTCACACAGATAAATAATTCTGCCTGCATGTTTTCTTCCCAGTGCTTGTAAAAGACCAGGGTTGTGTCTCAGGACCCAAGCCAATTCTTCAGGCTTTCACCCTTGGAAATGTATTTGTAAACTCGGCAGACTTGGTCACTATTGACACAGACACCCACCCCTTTGTTCTACAGAGCCCTTTTCATCTCTTTTCATACTAGAATTCTACTTTTAAATGGAGGGGAAGCCTTGCGGGGTGGCATTGTCTTAGACTGCTTTTCCTCTATCAGATTAGTTTAGTTGGAGGGATGAATGATGCTGTGACCTAGAAGCAAAGTGCTGTAAAGGAGGGTGTAGCTGCCAGCACCCGCCCCTGCTGCACTTTGCTTGCCTGCTGCCCCCACAATCCTGGTCCTTGAGGACAAAGTGGAGTTCAAATCTGAATTCCTTTAATGGAATTTAAAGACTTTAAAGTCTCTTTTAAAGTGAGGGCTCTATTACACAAGGGGCTTCCTGGAGACTTTGCAGTCAGATATTTAGATGCCAAAAATGGTGGGCTCTTGTACTGAAAGTTGACTAAATCTATTGACGTTTCTGAAAAGGAACTTGAAAGTTTCATTGAAAAGGGAGGCAGAATTGCATTTAAGTGCAAATAACTTTAATATTTTGCATGTCTTCAGTAAAAAGCAAATTAACATGAAATTGTTTATTACTACATAATAAGTTAAATAACTTGTTTCCCCCAGTTTGCATTTCAGTGAGTGTCTAATTGGTCTGTAAACACATTGATTAATGGGTGCAGAAAATGTCATGTAGATACAGGGCAAAATTATTAGTGTGTCTTTAAGAAAGGAATAGAATACACTTATTGATATTTTAGAATTAAAAATTGTTTGCCATTTTAAACTCTATACTATTGTAACCAAGCATTGAATTTGTTCTATGTTAATTTAGCTTTTTGTAACCATAAAAAGTAGTTAATCTTGATTGAAAATCCATTTTAAATGTCTTGATCGTGAAAATTGTCTGCAAGTGGTTTAATGACAGTTCTGAGCATTCTTTGCACTGTGGAGTTACAAACTTCTATTTTGTACTCATAAATGTAACAATACTCTTTTAGTAGAGGATTAACTTATTGTAGTTTGGAACAGTAATTTTGGGTAAGCTAATGAAATCTAATTAGCATGGTTGAAAAAAATTCCAAGATAACTTATAAATAAATTAAAAAGCAGAGATTTGTGGAGAAGTGATAATTCCCTTTAAAAGATATCATTGACAAAGAAAAAGCTGTGATAGTAGCAATTCAATGTTCAGTAGTTTCCCAATTTGCTTAAGCTTACATGCACAATTAAAATGCAAATTTGACTGCATATGCAGTCAGCTTAGAGTTAGGTCTACATTACAAAAAATTTCAGTGTTGTTTTTAGTTAGGAGCAGAAGAAAAATTATACCTCATAGTCTGTCTCACCTGTGATGGGAAAACCTGACATAGATGGGGCTTGGTTAATAGAAGAGTGCTTTGTCAGACTTATTTTAGGTCTGCTGAGGGGAAATAAGAAGCTGGTTTATACCACCAGAGGGCTATACCAACCCAGCTATCATGATTTAGGTGAGGAAACAAAAGCTGCTATCTCTGTCCGGTGTAGGGGGGCCCCTGGGGCATCACTGAAGTGAGGGAAATTTCCATCAGTTTGTTTGTGGAGTGTCTGGAATGGACACAACATGGTATGGCTTTCAGGCTGGTGCTGCACTTGTGCTCTGCATGTTGATGCTCTGCCTTTGTGAGAAATCAAACAACTACCAGTGAGCATGTTGCTTCTTTCCTCCTTGCGTGGAATATTTGATACTTGTGGGAAATAAGCCCTTAGTAATTGAAAAGCTTCTGTCTTCTGAAAGATAATTTATTAAATGAGTACTTGCATGAATCACAGATGCAACATTGTGATTGCTGGGCATGTTGGGTCTTCTCAAAGTGAGTTAGTATCTAAAGGTTGCAGGCTATTTAACGTGGTTTCTGAGCCACAACCCTAGCTCCTTCCCCTGTGTTAACTGAGCCTTGGGGGTCTTTGGCCTTTGGATGAGGAGCTGAGAACAGGCATCTCTGAAGAGAATACTAACTCACAGGCACTGGTGGTGGGCTGTGTACATATGGTGCAGAGCTGCTCACAGAGTCTAGACTTGTGTCGTGTTGCTCTGAAGGAGTTCTGGTGGAGGCGAGTGAGTGTTAGATGAATCTTGAAATATATGGAATGCTAAGAATACTCAAAAAATCCAGGAAAGGTTGTGAGGAAAAAGAGCAAGATGTTGGAAATTACAGATTAAATCATGGGCATAAATTTCACTTGCTAAATCATCATATCCACCTAATGGATGTGGTCTTTATCATGTCTGCTGGTCCTGCTTGTCTTTGCGGGCAGAAATACCCTCTTCTGCACTGGAGTTTGCCCATCTCCTGCATACAGCTGCTGAAGCCTAGCATATGCAAATCTCTGGATGAATTCTATTGAAGAGGTTTTCATGAGTGCATGAAGCCAAGAGCATTCAGAAAAAGTGCCACATATTCATTCAAAATCATATCTGGAGAGGAAAACATTTTAATGCCTGCATATAAAATAGAGCACATCCATTAGAACAGTTGTCCTAGAAATGGGAAGATAATCATTTAAGTCCTTTCTGAGGCAGGAAAAATTTGCATCTCCCATTTGCTATTCAGTTCTACTTTCTACAAGCTGTGGACATGAGAGACAGAGAGGCTAACTTTTGTATCCTGGTGGGACCGGTCTTCCAGAGAGTTATTCTAAATATCAGAGAACTTCTCTCGTTTCCCTTTTCCTCAAAGCCTGTTTAGAACATATGCTGTGGTTTTAGCTGTTTTAAGTCACCTTGAGAAGTTAAAAAACCTTTCTTTGTACAGAGTGTAGAGCTAAGCTGGAGAAACTAGGTGCATGGGTTGAAGTAAGGCTTGTCCTCATCCCCTTTGAATACTGTGTCTGCTCTTGCTGTTGAAATAAAGCGGGTTTTTGGCCAATCTTGAGATCAGGATTGCTCTTATGGTTCTTCTGCAGCCTGTAGTTATTTGCAGGGGAGGACATGTCAAGTTCTAGTTTTCATTGTCATTCCTGTTTATATTGTCCAGCAGCTGTGCTGCACAAAGTGAACCTGCAGTGCTGGAATGGTTTTGGAGAAGAACATGGTGCTGTGCTAGTCAGAAAAGTATATGGACTTCATCAGTGAGTAGTAGGCATGTAGTCAAGGTATTCCTTAGCTATTTATAATTTCACCCATCAGCAAAACCATTCAATGTATTTTTCTTTGGTTTAAGCCAGGACCATTTTTAGATTATCATTGAAAGAGGGATATAGCAGTCAAAGACATGAGCAATCCCCATGTGCTTGCTTCTGCCCCACTTTCTTCCTGTTCAGAGGTTAACATTCCACAGCTGAGCTGAAGAAGAGAGTGTGTGGTATCCATAATTCTTTCCATGTCAGTGTCATACACTGTAATTCAAGACACTGTTGATGGTACTTTGAAGTTCACTGTGAAAACTTGGCATAGATGTAGATGAAGGAGTTCTCAAAAGTTTCATTCTGCCTGGGAAGTTCTAGGGCTTGATTGCCTCCCACCTGGGCAACTGACATCTCCATTTCTCTAACTAGTAAATGTCTTTTAGCTAAATTTAAACAGTTCTAAGTGCAAATTTTGGTTTGGGTTTCTCAAATAAATGCAGTGTGTTCACTAACATAGTGCAGGTGCATCACAACATTATATTTGCATCAATTACTTACATGGAGATCTGGCTGATCTCAGCCAGAGCCTTTATGCCCTTATCATGTAACATTCTAAAATTCCATGAGAATAATATTAAAAGTATGCATATTTGTGATCTTCTGACCTCACAGATGCCAGATGTGTTGATTTTGGAAAATACTTCAAAGAACTTGAATTCAGCTTAAATACTTGCCATGCATAGGAGAAGCAAGACTGCATATATATTTATAGATATATACAGCTTGCCTATATAAAATAAATATATTTACATATTTGGAAGTAGAACAGCTGTTTCTACTTCTTCTTCATCTACTTACCAAAGTTTTACATGCTCTTTCCATTATGCTGGTGCTGTAGCTTAGGTCAGAGAATGAATGTACACTAGGGCCTCGGTAAATGATCACCCTGTGGCTCTAGCTGTTTTCAGGATTATCTGATTTATATGTCAGACAGAATAATCATGTCATTGGTATCATTCCCTTTCTTGTTTTTAATTTTAAAAATGTTATTTCTTCTTTCCCCACACATGGAATAATTTTCAGGTTTTAGTTCCAGATGTTTATAGATGAGCTTTCCATGGTCTGAGCTCAAAATCAGTATCAGCTGGAATTTTCAAGAAATGGATATTTTCATCTGTTGTTGGGTCACGAGTTCTTCCAGTATTTTTCTCCAACAGAGAGCTCTTTTTGCATGGCTAGAATCTTTCTTGCAGTTTTCTTTCTTCCTTGAACATTACATTATCATCTTATTTTTCAGAAATAGCCTCCTTTTATTCTGTGTAAAGATAGATACTAATGTCATACCACTGTCCTCTTCTTTCAAGAGCTTTCAGTGCTTTCACAAATTTTTCAAGTAGTTGATTGTACCATTAAGCTGTAATTAACATATTCTATATTGATATTCTTGTAATTTATAATCTCAATTTCCTTCTGTAAAGCATAGTAATTTATCTCTGAAGGTTGGTAGCTGTGCTTTGGCTTCAGATACAAACTGGTTTGTAAAGTTTTCACTTTAAGACCATGGCTCACAGTTCTTTCAGTTGTGCTGATGCATGTGGTTTTGGAATTGAATCATTGAAACACATTAATTGGGGGGGGAAGCAATTTTAAAAGGGAGCACCTCAGTGATGCAATTTACGTTGCAGCTCTACAAATAGATTTATCAGCAATTGTGAAGAAGGCAGATTGCACCAGGAGGATCAGAATTAGCAGCTGGAGCAGAAAGCTTGTTGAGAGAAAATTGCTCAATTATTTTTAGAGGAGCTGAGCTCCTTTGTTTTCTGTTGTTAAAACTGCCTTCCTGCTCCACCTTTGCCCTCTTCCCCTAATTTAGGTAAATTCTATTATTTTTTAAGTCTTTTGTCACAAAGTATTGGAAACGTTCATCTCTCAAATGAAGGTGTTTAGTTTCCAGATTTTTGTGACAGCAAAGCCACTTCTGACTTCAGATGCAGCAATGACAAGGGCTCTCTTGATTCTCTTCCAAGTCTTCTTTTGTGAAAATTTGGAAGAAAAATATGCTCAGATCAAGCTAATGTTTATATGCTAAGAGGCAGAGAATTTCATAACATTTGTGGAATGTGGGAGAAGTAGCAGGTAACACTATTTGCCATTAGTGTGCAGACCCATGAAAAATAGAGTATTTCCTTCAGTCGTAGCCTTGGGTGCCTCCCCGTGCAGAAGGCGGGGCAATGCATCTGTGATGTGTCTGTGTCAGGGTCTTCTGGAGACTCACAGTTACCATGTTTCTATACCTGTGGAAGATCATTCACACATCCTTGATCTGACCACTTGGTGATAAGATAGGTCAAACAGATAAGCAATAAGAAAAAAAAAATTAACTATTTTCCCCAACGCATAATGGCTCTGGGGAGAAAAACCATTTCAGAAATCATTCTGTGAAGATGTGAGCAAGCATTCTCCAAGTACTTGAAAGGATAACCTAAGCAAAATCCCATCTGTCATATGGCTAATCAGAGACAGAGATCCTTCCTGAGCTTTTTCTCAGAAGAGAGAAGAAAGTAAGGCAGATTTCTCTGTTTGAAATTCTTTTACCGAGTACC
Organism: Notiomystis cincta; assembly: GCA_013398075.1. Classification (NCBI taxonomy): domain Eukaryota; kingdom Metazoa; phylum Chordata; class Aves; order Passeriformes; family Notiomystidae; genus Notiomystis; species Notiomystis cincta. The sequence continues at coordinate 716 of VZRX01005353.1, read as the reverse complement.
ATATTTTACTTGCTGTGGAGCATGAGCTCTGAGAGTCTGGACTTTGTGCTGTTATTTTACTACCAGTGAACTACAAGGCAGGAAACAAACCCCTCTCTGAAAAAACCCCATGTGCATTTCCACACTTAAAAATGTTTGGCTCAGGTTTGGGCTGCACTCTTAGTGACTTGTAGCTCTCTGAATATTAGTTCCTTCCAAAAGGTTCTCTTTTTATTTGCCAGCCAGTGTTTGAAAAGTGGGTCTGATCTTAAACTCCTTTCCTAGAGTATGCTATTATGCATTTGAGAACTGTCTTTATTAAAGGTATCATGATAATGATTGTGTTTCTAAGAACAGTTTAGTTTTGTGCAGAACGTTGGGGTTTTTTGCTGGTTTTCTGATATAAAGATGCTTGAGTTGACCTCAAACTGGTTCTTATGAATGGGTTCTTAGGGTGGGTTTTCACTGGGGGAGGGATGGGTGTGTTTAGTTTGGTTTTTCATTCATTTTTAGTAATGGGGAATTGCTTACATACAATTTATTGTATCATTTATGTCCACAATACAGATAAATGTGAAAGGAAAGGGTTGCACATCTTTGTGAAAAACAAGTTCTAAGACAAGCAGACAATACCAAAAGATAATCATACATCAAAGAATATCAACACTTTAGCTTTTTTTCCTCAAAAAAGGATGAAGAGATAGAAAACTTATTCATCTTGTGATAAATATGACTTA
>VZRX01005352.1:100697-197639 GCA_013398075.1 Notiomystis cincta | reverse complement strand
TTTTTTTTTTTTAAATCAGGAAAAAATAAAAGAAGCAAAAAAATTCAAAAGCTATTTTACATCAACTTTCTTCTGTTAAGAAAGATTTGGGAGAACTTCAGTAAAACAAAAAAAACAAGTAAGCCCCACACACCTTCTGGAAATCCTCTGCAGCTGTAAGTCACAATGATGAAAAAAAGATAAAATGAGGTTAGTGTAGACCTGGTTCCATCCTGCCATACTGGATGGATATTACCATAATTATATATGACATATTCCAAGAGCACTCCAAGAAAAATTACTCAAAAATTAATTTTAATGTACCTTTAGATACAAACAATTCATATCATGAAGACAAATTTAAAATCCAGGTTAACAATGCTCTCCTAATGTAAAACCCAAATCCATGTCCTTTTATGTCCTGTTCAGCATTCAGCATTATTTCTGGGGGGAAGTTGGGATGGGTTTGTTTTGGTTTTTTTCTCTTAAATACAGTCCTTCAATCTAAAGCTTTCATGTAAAACTTACATGGATGTTTATAATTGTGCTGGAAACAAAATAGCTGGAGCCATTTAGCTCAGTCTAGCATGTGGAAAGATGGCTGGAGGTAAAACAGCAGTCCCGGCTTTCCTGGGGCACTGACAGACACATCAAACACGAAGGGTCAAGGAAATCTTCCCCTTTTCACATGACAAAGTGCCATTAAAATCTGCACAAAAACCTACTTGCAATATATTAGGAGAGGATTTCTTTCAAAGTTGTTAAATACTACTTTTAAAAGGTTTTTCTGAAAAGTGCAATAATTCAGGGTAGTGCTCACACAACTGGTCCAATGTAGAATCTGGCTGGTCATCAGCCTGCCTTAGCATGAGCCTGTGTTGACCAAAGAGAAGTAAATCTTGATACATTTAATTTTTAAACACTGATTTGTCCAATCACATCCTATCTACTAAAAAACCCAACCCAAAGTTGTGTCTCCACTGATAATTACTCCTTTGTATACCTTTTGGCTTTAGATACCACCCTTACAGAAACAGACACTGGAGGAGGTGCCTTTTCCTTCAGAACCACTCAGAGTTTCATAGTGTCCTCTACTGAAAACACAACTAACTTTTAACTGGACACAGTCTGGAAACAGAAAGTGAATAGTAACACAGAAACATGTGCTCATGCTGCTTCAAGTCAAGGGGACCAGACAATCCGGGAGAATAATGCTATGGAGACCTTCTTACATCCAACAAGGTTCTTCCAAGGAAGAAAGAAGGTCCTTTTAAAAGACATATGCACTTTAGAAACAGTCATGCCAATCTCACCACACAGACTGGATTCTGTAACTGCTTCTAGCTCCTCAGCACACAGATGCTATAGATTAAACAAAAATGTAGGTGTTCTCACAAGAAGAATGCAACCTCTTGGACTACTACACTAACATGCAGTCAGTAGAAAAATAAAAAGGATTTTAAAGGAAAGCAACTGGATTTCTGTGTTTTAAGAAACAGACAATTCATTATACAACTGTCCTTTCATTGACTGTGCACTATGTAGATGAAGTCCTATGAAAGAATGAAAACACAAGAAAGTTATAGAAATAATCAGTTATTTTTCTTTTATTACATAAGAAAATGAGTATGATTATTTTTCAGGTTGTTCCAAATGGGCATTTATTCTTCTCATTAGCTGGATAAATTAAGTTATACATTTTGATAACTGTAAAGTGGTTAATTTGTTTTCATAAGTTTATGCAAAATTTCACCTTGATCAAATACCATTTATTTGTAACTAATGATTTGGGAAACCTCTGTTGCCAGATCCTTTCCACAAGTTTGCTTTGGGCATGCTAATGACAAGTACTGTCCTATTTTTTTAATCTCTGCAGCATCATTCCCACAAATTTGTACTGAACACCTTAATATTTTTCCACTGATACAAGCTAAGGAGTGCTTAAACCACTAAAATGACACACCAAGGTCAGCGTGTCAGTTCTTGGTGCAAACATCCCACTTTCTTCCATTTCAGGGCTCTGAGTGCCCATCAGGTTCACCAGCACTTGTCATTTTCTGTTCCTTAAAGCACAAATAGCTTTGTACACGGGAGACTCCCAACAAAGCAAAGCAAATACACAAAACCAACCAAGCAAGCAGTCCCATTGTGTAACAGCCTCTCTGCTGGGCTAGGAGGGAATTTGCACTCAGATTCCTTCGCTTCACTTTTAGGAGTGGGAAAGCAGGAACCAGGTGCAAGGAAAAAAGAAGGAAAGCTGCTGCTTATATCTTAACACACAGACCTTGTGGAAACATCACAGGAAACTCTCCTATTTTTTGTCACAAAACCTACCACGTGGGCAAATTTCCTCAAATGCCCTTTTCTACAGGCAAACAGAGAATCTCAGCCCTCATTTTTACACACACCCATACTCTGATGTGTAATTGCTTGCACTTTCCATTAAGATCAAAGGTGTGTGGCTCCAACAAAAGAAGAAATGTATATTCATTACTGACCAGGCAGAGGTGATTTGTGCTCGAGGGTCAGTGACAGACACACCATCTCATGACAACAAGCAGGTTTGTGCTGATCACAGCTGGATGACTGGGTGGGAAGGCAGATGCCTTGTGGGTGCTATCACTCCTATAAATCAGACCACTTACAGTCCCTAATTTTTCCCCTCAGATTAATTTTTTTTCTCAGCTGTAAAACTTATTGGGATGGTCCTTCTTATTATACACCAAGAAGAAGATGGAGCAGGGGTGTAACACCATAGGTTTTCAGAAGCCTCCCTTAATCCCCACATCTTCTTCAAATACAATGGACCTGTTCCTTGTGTCCTTTCTTTGTTCCTTTGCAGGGAAGCAGTGGCAGTATAATAAACTGTAAGTTTTGCAAAGTGGTGAACAGAAGCAGTTATAGAGTCTTAAAAATAATAAAATAAAATAATAATGATTTAAAACCCCTCAGAGTAATATACTTAAGCTCACAGTCGCCAGCTAAGAAAGCCATGTGGGAAATCAACTCCTGCATTTTCCCAGCAAACAGACTCACCCCACACTTTAGCACCTCTCTAATAAGTCTATTTAGGAAAAGTAAAAACTAAAATCCAAAAAAAACACAACGAAGAGACCCATAGATACAGCTTGAGAAGTTCTCAAAAGTGAGGTAATTAGTCATGGACAAGCTGAAAAAGATCTTTGGTGGTAAAGTTCTAATTAGCACATTTAAAAAACCCCTCAACTCTCTATTTGGAAATACGTGTTGAGACTCACTTTCTCAGAGTAAAACATACTGCATACTGCAGATAAGCCATCTCATAAAATGCATTTGAATCACTCTTCTATTTCATCATTTTGTTTTCAGGAGTTGTGGTACATGAACAATGCTTTGATGACCCAATATCTTGATGTTTTGGCAAGAACTTTACTGCCTGCCTCCTTAAAAGCCAAGCTGTCAAGATTATGCAGCATTTCAGCATTAAGTCTGGTGTTTCTTATTTAATAATTTACTACTGATGTCCTCTGGTACACGTCCTCCTTGTGCTCCTCCTGCTTTTGCTGAGACTCACGTGGCAGATGGTTCAAATGGCATGGCATCCCTTGGTGTGGAAGTGACAGGTAGTTTGGGGCTTTGAGCAGCCTGGTCTAATGGAAGGTGTTGGGAACTAGACGACCTGTAAGGCTCCTTCCAACCCAGATCATCCCATGAAACCACTGCTGAAACCCTGGATATGCCTCCCCAGAGCCAAGACTCATGGCTTGAGGAGAGCCATGTCAGAATGCTACATTGTGTGGGTCTGGATGACTTGATGTACTTTGTGTTATTTTCTCCCTGTTATTTCTCAGACCCTTTCTGCCTCCTCTCTATTTACACACTGTACCCACCAGCTGTGGATGTTTCCACAGGAGGATGGCTTTCCAGTGGTGACTTCAACAGCTCTGGAGCTGCAACTAGTATCAGGACTTGCCAGGTGCTCAGCACTAGGAGAAACTAGGACTCTGGTAAAACAGAAGTACAGAAACTGAGCTGCAAGTCCATATTTTTTCCTTTTTTTTTTTTAAACTGAGTATTTTCATTCTTTTGAAATCCTTCCAAGTTTTCTTTAAAGGAAGATTTTCAATTTTACACCCAGAAAAAGGAATTTGAAAATGACCAAATGAATCATCCTACCTTGAAAGCTTACTGTTAGCAACAAAATTGTAATTATATCATATAATATATATAACATTATATTATATTTTGGCTAAATTTGTGTGCATTCTGCACAAACCACCTAATGAGATTTCTGTTTCTCACAGAAATTCTCTGGATTTCTCTGAAACATTAAGATTTCCAAAACAATTTACAAACAGACAAACAAACAAAAGGAGAGACATTTGTTCAGGCTTGTACTGTACTTCCTATGTTAACTTGTCGCCTACAAAAAAAAATTGAAAATACTATCAAGAGTATCTACAGAAGCAGTGTGTTGGAACATGAAAGAGTCAGTAAAGCAGAGAATTATCTAACCCCAGGACACAGGATATTTATTTTGCCCACCTCTGTGAGTTTACTTCTGTGTTAGCACTGTATTAACAAAACCTTTGCGGCTACACTGCCCTGCAAAGTAAAAAATACTTCAGGGAATCAGTATAATTTTGTTCCACCAAGCATTTACATTAATTTTGCATTAGGCATGCAACTCCACACTTTCCCATTTACTAGTTACAGAGTAAACTTTAACTGAAGTCAATAATATACACTGATAGCCTCCAACTGTATGTTTACTAAGATATTCTCAAGTACTCAATGCATAGCATGAATAGCATGATCATTTCACAAACCATTTCATCTCGGTGTGAGGATGTGTGTATCTCTCTGCTATTATAAGAGCAAGTCTACAATACCAATATCTGATATAACACTGAGAGGACATTCTTTGCTTTCTAAATCTTCTCAGCTCTCATATGCTGGAAGGCCATGTGGGACTAACTGGATCATATTCTCCCATGAAGAATATCTCCCAGTGGAAGAAAAAGTGATGCTACTTTGGTTTTTTACTCTTTTTTTTTCTTTGATGGAAAGGCAAGGTTCCCCTGTTAAGCAACCTTTGCCAGAGACTAATTCACTGGAAAATTGCTTCTCTAGTCCTAGCTCTTTTTCCTCTTGAACTGCATCTGATTGTCTCCACTGGTAGATTAATATACAAACATGACAGACATGGCCAAGAATTAGTTTTCTTTTTCTGTCTTCAGATTTCAGATTACATATATTAATCATTGTTCTGATTACTATTTTCAATATTTGAAGTATATTTTTCTAATATTACAACTATCCCAAATCATTATTAGAAATGTAAAATTTGTCAATACATATTTTCTCTCAGCTTATTTATGATTCTCTAAGGCCTTTGTGCAGGCAATCATGAGGGTAAGAAAAAGCTCCATGTAAAGAATACAGCAGCTGAAAGGAAAAACATCCTTTCAATTACTCTAGGAACAAATGGTCAATTTCTCTGGATGGCCAGAGGTGGGCAGGTATCAACAGAAAAATCTTTCCCAAATAGTAACCAGCTTTCTCCAACACCTCAAGATTTTTTTCTACTCTTTTGTGTATCAGGATGCTGCAGATCTTGCTACGAACGAGACAATAGAGTTTTGTGGGAGTCTCTGTCTGCAGACAACACAACACTGAAAGCAGCAGTGTTACTGCTGGACAGCATCTCCAAACCAAACTGACATGGAAATAGATAGGTTTTGCCTAATGAGATGCTAAACATTTGCATTCCCCATTTGGGGCTTGGACTACATGATCTCCAGAGGCCCCTTCCAACCCTAACTTTTCTGTGGTTCTGTGATTTGTATGCATTTTCGTGTCACATAACTGAGAGAAGAAACTTTTTTATGGTGGTAAAGTCTATTATTTTCTCAAAAAACTTACAACTGAAGTGACTACAAGACTGTGTGTTAAAATGCACTTCAGATGGAATAACCAGCATGAATAGCTTACCTCTTAAATAACAAGGAAGCATCTAAATAAGAGCAGCTTAATAGAAGTCATGTTAATAAATTCACTTCAGTGACAGCACTTGAATTATCATTGAAAAAAAAAATTAAAAATAAAAAAGTTCTTTTAGTGCAACTGATGTGCTGTCTCTTTCAATGAAATTTTCATTTGCCAGTCATTATCATTTTGGTGGAAGACTAAATTATTTGCTGCTTGTCAGTGAGGGGCAGAGTGTAGACGAAATGTAAGAAGTTGACAAGTTAGATGATAGAAATGAATAAAATTTATGTTCTTATGAACCTAATGGCAAGTAATTATCTCTGAACTGGCAGTACAAATGTGCTTTTTCATCATGAATATCTGACGTGCATTAGAAATTTCCAGAAGACATATTATTTATACAGTAAAGCAACAGAGTGGAAAACTTGTTAAATATATGGCTTCTGCACCCAGCATTTAATAGAAAAGTTTAATTGAGTGGTGAACCTTCAAGAAATTTGTTATGCCATGTTAAAAGGCAGGTGCTAAAAAAAAAAAAATAGCCCCTAAGTCAACATCCTAATTTTTTTTTATTTTAAACATCTATCAGAATCCCAGATATGGCTGCATTGTATGTTCTGATCATAAGCTGCAGCATTAACAAAGCTGGTTATAAGAGAACTGAGTGTGTATCTATCTATGTAGTAGAACAGGCAAAACCACAAAATACAGCACCTCATAACAGCAGTATTAAACTGTAACTCAGCAGCCAAAAAGTTCCATGTATCAGAATTATGCTGGACTGTGCTGCTGTTGTCCTTTCTCATGTGCTTGTGTACACTCACACTCTCAGCACAGAAGCCTTGATTCATACTTTTTTTAATCTAAGATAGGGGCTGTGCCTCATTTGGATGCACAGTGCTCCAGTCAGCATTTTGTGTATGACCCTGCACCTCGATTAGCAAACAATATTCAGATCCTGCTAGAAAGACAGAATGTTTAATTTCCTTGCAGACGGTACAACATTATTCATCCCTTAAGAACTTAAGTGGTTCACTAATAATTTATCCTCATGATATCCCTGAAAGATGAACAGCTGGTGTTATCCAAACTTACAGATGAGAAAACAAAGCCCAGGAAAATCAAGGTCAAACATGCCCATTAAAGGGAGATGCCTATTCTGAGTATCTAGACCAGGCCATTGCCGAACACGCAGCACAACGTGGCTACGGCTGCAAACATCCACGAGGAGCTGGAAGGAGCCACCAGAGCAAAGCTAAGTGTGCTCTTCCTGCTCTGAGCTGAACCATGCTTGGCCACCTTCCGTGGCAGCTCACACCCAGCTCTTCCAAGACACTCTGATGGAGCAGCAGATACAACACAGCAGCTGTGGAAACTCATGTCCTCCTGGAGTGGCAGCTGGAGGCCAGGCAGGGTGCACTACAGTGACTCAATGACTCTAAATGTCTGCATGCTGGCAATTGCATGGTGTCTTGGAGTAGTTTTCTTAAAAAAAATAAAAGAAAAAAATAAATTGGGAGAATATTTTGCCATTAAAAGTTTCATTAAGCAGTTCTGTAGAAAAGAAATAGTTTTCATACCTAGAAACATCAGGAATTCTTAACACGCATTGTGCATTAGTACTGAAAAAGTAAATGAGTGTGTCTTGGAAGTTTTAGGAAGCAAATCAGGCCTACTCACTATATTTGGTTTCAAAGTACTTTTGCAGGAACTAAGTATTTTTAAGTTACGTAGGAGTACTACAAGTTCAACCTGTACAAAAATTATCTCAAAGAACATCGTATATACAAGTGGGTAGGATTTGCTAAATGATTTTTGGAGCTGATAAATCTAAAAGTGACTAAGCAAGTATGTCTGATACTTCAGAAGTGTTATTTTTGTATAATCATGCTTCATAAAAACCCTTGAGCACCGCCTTGTAACAGAACAATGCAGAACAGGACAAACAGTCCTCCACAGAGCTGACAACTCCAAGTGGATATAAAAAGCTACATTGGGCAGATTGCCTTGTGCTCTTCAGCTCCACTTATTGAGTCCTTCCCTCCCAGAAGGAAGGAGGTAGGTGTGATCTGAGAAAACAGCCCTCTCAGAGGATGACAACTACTCTCACCAGTGCCATCCCAAGATTCTGTTTTCCAGAAGAAGTGCCCATCGTAAGTGATCCTCTCTAGGTTCCTCCATCCAGAGGCCTGAGAAGAGGGGAAAGGGAGAGGCAAAAAGGGAAAGGGAGAGGCAAAAAGGGAAAGGGAAAGGGAGAGGGAAAAAGGGAAAGGGAAAGGGAGAGGGAAAAAGGGAAAGGGAAAGGAAAAAGGAAAGAAGGAAAAAGGAAAGGAAAAAGGAAAGGAAAAAGGAAAAGAAAAAGGAAAGGAAAGGAAAGGGAGAAAAAAGAAAAAAATCCACACAAGAACAGCAAAGGCAGTATGCTTTCTCTCTCCATCGCTTTCTGAAAAAAGAAACCAAAACAGTAATTTAAACCACACATTTGTGGACTTCTCAGGAGGACTGCCAGTATGGGAAAAATGTAAAAATGCTGAAGCAACTACCTGAAGTCATTTACTGAGTTAACTACTTGAAGCAACAGCACCTGGGTTTCCCCCCATACATAGGAAAAAAAAAAAAAAGCCAAAGAAAGTTAATTTTCTGAAGTTATAGCAATTAAATCATTTTTAAAAAATAAATCAGTTTGGGTATTCTAATAATAAATTTTTCAGTTACAAAGTAAAGATCTCATTTCTGCTAATAAGTGTAGGAATATGGACAAAAGGAATGTTTGAGCTGGGCATTAAAAATGAATCCTCAGTCTCTGAGAACTGAAAGGTTCCCTCAAGGTTTCTATTACTGTTTCTCAGCAGGTCTACACATGCAGCAGCAATTTGGTGCTCCCAAGTAAAAATACTGAAGGTTTAAGGTCAGTCTCTATTGTCCTAGTAGGAGAGAGAAGATAAAGCACTGAACAGCAGCTATCTTCAGTTATCTAGGATTATACAAACCTGAAGGATTCCTTTTTATTTCAAACCCATGCTGGGCAAATCGGGTTAGCTCTTATATCAGAAGACTCTGTTACACACCTTTCTGCAGATACATCATTACAGCTGTCACTGCAATTGTTTTCTTCTGTTTTATTTAGAAACCATAGGCAACTGCACAATTTTAGAAATTTCTTCTATTACATACAGATACCTGTTTCTCTTCCCTCTATCTGATTTGAAGGACAATAGATAAAATCTCTTGTTCAAGTGAATATGTGACACTTTCACCTTTTTCTCTATCTTCAAATTTCTATTTTTTACGCTTACTCCCAATGTCTAAAAAAATGTGCAGTGGGATCACACCTGTTTCCCTTAAAATATTTCAAAACTCACTAATTTTACTCCATATTTTGAGCACAGTAGTTCCAACTACATCTGTACATTTGGTATTTACTAAGTCAGTCTGTGAAGATGGACAGAGACACGTCAATTTATCTCTATCATCTCCTACATCCACGTGAGGATGGACACAAAATGCCCTCTGGAAAGGCCACCCACTTATACTTTCCTATCCAGTATATTCACCTTTGGCAGGATCAATCCTGTCCATCATCATTGCACCAGAATACTGATATGGAGGGCTTGCACAAGAGCTTTTTTGACTTACCCTGCCAGTGTCCAAGTCATAACTTGACTCTCAGTGAGCCACTGCCCTATGTCCATCTATCTCATTCATTTTCATCTACTAAACCTACTACCTGACCCCAGTGTAAGCCACATTTTCATTCTGCCTAAAGATTCACCCTGCCATTTCTTTCTGGAGCACCTTCTCCCTAGTTGACCCTTATGCAGGGAAGCAAAGTGCAGTCAAAGCCTTTAAATAGCACTCCCATCTTCCTTCAAATTCTTCATGAAAATACATCTTCTGTTGTCTTCTGCAAAACAAAACACTCTTGCACTAATGAGGCCACTGGTTACTCAGGACTACTCAGGACTATTGATTTATACATGTGGTTCTTCCCAAATCACCCTCCTAAAGAAGAAACTCCCTTGTTATCAGGCTTCCTGAAGCTGCTAAGCAAATGCATTTTATTTACTTGCTGAATCCCTCCATAATCCTAGAATTGAAGCTCCCTGTTTGGTTTAAACTTTGTTTGTAAATATACATGATTGTATAAACCTCTGGCTGCTGTCATGTACATTATTACAAACAGCTGTCGCAGCCTCCTGCTCCTGTGTTATAAAACTAATCTGTTTTTAAAGAGAAAATTATAGCATTTCTCAATCCTCTGAATAAACTCAAAGGATTATTAGAGACTGAGAATATTTTGGTAAAGGTGTTAGCAAACCATGCCTAGTGTGGCCACTTCCTTGACAATTTTCCTGCAACTTCAGTAATTTTTTTAAAAACTCCTTTTGGAGTTAAAATAATTTGCAGTGATCTTTCTTTTCACATGAAACAAAGACCTAAATACAAATTTAGCTCACTAAAGCTTAATCATTAAGCTAAGGTGACTAATTTAGCACTAAAACTACCTCCAAAGCGTGTTTTGCATCTCAGTTCCCTAATCCTGAAGGGGCCTATCTTCCTCTGTTGACTAGAAGGGAAATATAAGTAATTGCATCACTAATGCACATACTTGCACCACATGTGTGAAAGCAGGTAAGGGGAATATATGCCTCATGCCTGTGGTCATCAAGCTTAAGCCCAAAGCTTATGTGTTTAATGAACAACAGAAAATGAAAATTTCAGCACTAACCATTTTTTAAAAAGTCATTCATTTTAGAGGCTGAGTAATAGTTTCAGAGCCTATTCCATGATTACCTATCTACCAAATTTTGGAGAAAAATAGTAAGTCATGGTGCTTTTGCAAGAAGTGTAATAGGATAATTTAAGACTGAGGATGCATGCTGGAGACACGTTCCATCTCCACGTCAGCACAGCACAACCCAGTTCAGCAGGTTAAGGCAGATGAAGAATGCAATCTGTGAGATTTTTGTTTTGAGTGTCTCATTAAGACATGCCTGAAAAGTCCCAGTTTCTGAGCAGAATTCTAGCCTGGGCTTGTTACTTGTTTACAGCAATCGAGCCCTTTGGCCTATTCCTTTCTCTGTGTATTTTATTTTATCACACAAAGGGAGTAGTCGCTGACCTCATTTGGACTACACTTTCCTCTCAATTGACTTTGAAGAAAAACTCTATCAGCATCAATAGGCAAATTTACTGGTATCCACTCAAGCATGAGAAAAGGTAAGAGCTCATGTTTCCCTGCCCTGGCATTCATCAAAACCAGAGAGGCACACACAAAAGAAAGGGCACACTCCAATGACACAGGTTTCCAGCCACGGGAAACCTGCCACAGCATCAGCCCAGTACATGGCAGTCACACAGACTGCTTAGCTTAAACCCTGGAAAGCTGCTAATTTGCTGTAATCTGTATTTAACAGCCACAGTCAGTTCAAGAAACAGATTTTATCCAGTTGGGCAGCTAGGTTGGTTATGCCCACCTTTTCTCTTGAACTAGTATTTCTCTTGAAATAATTAACTTGATAAACATTATCAACATTCAAAGACTTGCTTGATTTCAGGATGGAAAACCACAAATAGATTATTTCTAATTTTTAATAAAAAATACACTAAAAAGTAGAATATAAAAAGACTCAAAAGGAGAAATAATGGAATAGAAAGTGCTGAGTCTGTTGGTCCAACACAAGTGTTACTATTTTGGGGATTCTGCTTATCTGATTGAGGATTCAGAGAAGCTCCCTTTTTCATCTTTTCTTCTGCACTGTCAGTGGTGATAAAGGAATGAACTGGAAAAAAAAGGTTATCCTGCACTGTTGAGCACACCACTGACTTTACAGGAGAAAAAGGAAAAACTGTCAACTAAAATTGGGTGTCCTGCTCAGAAGCAAAGCCTCTGATCTGTGCCACCCTGCAGAACCAGGGAACAGACCTACTCAAATAACTCTGTATAGTGTCACTCATTAAAAGGAACCATCTCAGAACAGGTGGAGAAAGAACAGGCAGAAACAACAGAACAGTCAGAGCAGCCCAGGCAGCAACAAAAAAATGCCACTTCTGTGGCTTGCAAAAGAAGAGATTTCTTCTCCCTCTCTTCCCCAGAATTAGTAATTTTGTAGAAGAAAAAACAACTGGATAAAGGAGAGAAGGAAAAAAATGATCTAATGTATGACAGGAAATCAAAAACTAAAGGATTAAATGGAAGGACAGTGCTGGATTAGGCATTTTTGTGCCTGGTCAGCTTGCTCAGCATTTCCATCTGCTGAGACATTTTTGGTTTCTTTGGAGGGGCTGTGGGATTGAGCTGGGCTACTCTTCAGCCATCTGAAGCCCTTAACTAACATGTGTGGCCTCAAAAGGGTTCATACCAGCATAGCACAGGGGAATGAATGAGCAGAAACTGCTTTTTTTAATTGGTATAGCTTCCTGAAACAGTATGTACTCTGTATGGAAAATGTTCTGTTTCTGCAGCTGACAATGACAATTTCAGACAAGAAACAGTGAGGATGTGGGTGCTTAATGGCAAAATGTTGGTTCTGCAGACTTCAAGTTAAGCTGTTCCATATCATGGCAATTTTAACTTCAGCTATTTAACAATGTTGCTAACACCTCAAAATTTTACACAGCACAAAACCTGCAATTTTTTGTTTCCTGTCACACTTTCAAACCAGCATTCATTAAGGGAGTGCTTTGTAACACTTGAGCAATGACTTTTTGACATCTCCTCTGTGTGTCCCTCTGCAGCACGCCTGTAGAAGTCACCCAGACCAATTCCATTCAGAAACCCTGCCACAAGCCCACTTGCATTCCCAAATAACCGTGCATGTTCCTCCTTGTGTTAACCACCCACTGCTGTGTCCTTTTATCTCTTTGTGCTTCACACACTTGACACATCCAGCCAGCTCTAATGATGCACGGGATGGTGGAGCAGGGAAGAGGCTGTGGAATTCCTTGGCACTGTCCAGACAGGAGCTTTCATGAGCTCATGTCACACCCTTCCATCCACAGCTGTCATATGGCTGTCACTGTATCTCAAGACACAGATTAACACACTGGGACTTCGTGAATTAGAGAACTTGGATGTCATTTTTTGGAAGAATCATGGGATCTGCCACTTGGTCCTACTGACTTCCTTACCACTGTAATTTTCAGTCCTAGCTTGTGACAAAGCACCAACAAGCAAATGCTGGGAGACACCATACTTTTATGGAATAAAATGTCATGCTTAACCCCGTCCAGGAGAGCACCCAGCAGAGACACCCTGAAAAGCAATCAGCCCAGACCCAAAAGCCCATCTGGAACAGCGTGGTGCTGCATCCTTGTGAGCAACCAGAGATGAGGTCTGCAGAGACCACCTGTGGTTTCTCTTGGTTTGTTTTTGTCCACTGATCCACCTGTTCTCTTGAACTGACAAATCATTTATTCCATAATGACCTCCACTGTAAGAATGGCATGTCAGTGTTAATGGAGGGGACATGAAATGGTAGAAATTATGGTGAGACTAGAACGTTTTTCTAGTTCTAAGAGGACAGACTTAGATAGTTATTTTGTGTCATTTACATCACTGTCTTCTCTGTTTCATAGCCATGAGAAGCAAAAGGAAAGGATGAGTGTTTGTTCCAAATTCATGGATCTAAAATTAAAAGCCTAAAGTAAGACTGCAGCACCAGAGCTGACCATAAAAAGTGTGCCTGGGGGATGGTGTGCCCAAAGCTCTGCTGCTCCCAGTTATGGCAGTATCCTGACTCCATTATCAGCCACAACTAGCTCATAATGCACTTGAACCCACCCAAGGGACTAACCCAGTCAATTCTCTAGTTTATCACCTTATCTTTTGATAGATGGCAATCTACTGGGACCACACTCCTGCCTGACCCACAGGTTCCATCTCCCAGCACATTTCCCAACAACTGCATAGGGGTTTTTACCCTGCTCAGGAAGACAGGACACTGCATGGCTCCAAACTGCACTTCACTGCACCAAATGATAAACATGTGCCTGTGTATTCCATATATTCTAATTTTTCTAGATATTTCAAAACCATATTGCTTGATCCTATCCCCATAATTGCAAAAATCTCACATGTACACTTCAGCTATCTTTATCTGTTTGTCACTGAGGTTTTTTGGGGTTACTGTTTCTATAACTCCATATAAGTTGATGTGTAGGACCAGGTGCTCACACAAGCTTCAAGAAGCACCGTTTTATTCAGTGGTTGAGGAAATTGTACCTGATGTGTGTAAGGGCAGGGTCCTATCTGTGTTCCAGGTGGTAACATCTAAATTCTCTGCCTCAGGAGAAGAAAGTAAATAATCCACCATCCTACACTGCTCTTCAATATGCAGAAAGCTGGTTGCTTACGTAACCCTCTGTACTTGTGAAGCCCTTTATTTGTCCATTCAAGTAAGCTTTTATTCTCAGAGCATTTCTCACCCATCTCCCTCCAAGTGTGACACAACAAGCTACAATTTGCTGCTTTGCAAGTTAGCAGCACACAAAGACCCGAGGCATTTCCTGCACTATTTTTTGATCAGAGAAAAACATTTTTGTGTCTTTTCAACTTACCAATCATTCCAGGTACTAGGCTGACCCAAACCAGAAGCAACACCAAGACCATCTAAACTTATGGCTGACACAGCATTACTCAAACCAAAGGTGTAATTCTGAGTGATGCTCACTATGGCACGGTGCAGTGCTGGTCAGCAACTGGCTTGCAAATTGACCATAGGTCTGTAGATCAAATCAAACATTTTAATTATCTTGTATTTTGCATGAAATCATTACGTCTCCTATAATCACCACCTGTAAAATTAATGTAGGGATAGGGAACTTTATAACCATCTCTGAGGCAGCCAGGCATTTTATTCTGCCTCCTTGGTATCATTCATGTCTCACATTCCTATTAACAGCCAGGTCTGACACCTGTCTCTTTAACCCACTCCCACAGATAACCACATACATCTGCATGTAAATGATTCACACTCCCCTCTCGTGAAGCCACACATCTTTGCGCTCCAGTGAGAATAACTGCTTATACCATTGCAAATAATAAAATGTGTCATTCAATCCTTGTAATAAAAGCTTAAAATCCAATGTGAGGCGACGTGGGTGTAAGTCAACATCAGCAATTTGGACTCAAAGGCAGTTTAACGCTATTCATAGGTTCAAAGATGAGTAAATCGTCCCTTCTGGCTCCTCTACTCTATCATCATCCTAGTATTCAGACTTCTGCCAACAATAACCTATTACACACCACTCGAACCCCACAGGGATCATTCCTCTTTGTCTACTTTCCCTCTTAATTTTGGCATATAAATTACTCTGGCTTTGGTTGACAAGGGAAAACGCAAAGCTGATGTGTAGAACAGTGTAAATAACCCATATATAATAGCTTTCCAAAAGTTCACTTCTTCAGTCATCCTAACTGTTGGGTGTATGTAACCTCACAAAGGAGTACAATATTCCAGAAGACATTTATCAGTGTACTCTTATCCAACTGTAGTGTATCTGTACTTCCATCTTTTAACACAGTGAAGGTTTCTAACATACATTAAGACAAGTGTTCTGCCCTCAGCCCTGAAAAACTGAGCTCCAAGGGTGCATGTTTCTCCTAACTGTATCCTACCATGAGATACTAATATAAGAAAGGGAGAAACACAGAGGAAACATAGATAATGTTTTAAATTGGCTGGTATTATTTAGTTAGAAAACAGTTTTTCTTTGTATTTCTTCATTCTCATAGGATAGTAGGATTTGTTTCTAGTTTCAGAAATCTATTCACAGAATTATGATGCATGACCTTCCCTTCTTCCACTAGAATAATATATTCTTAAACTGAGCTCATGCTGTATTTTATGCTTCACAACTGCTGCTAGAAATGTTCTTGCTCTTTTCCCATGATCAAGCATGCCTTGGCTACAGGGAATGCTTACAGGTGTAAAGAAATCAGCTCTCCTACCCTCAAAGTGCTCCTAATTCTGGGTGCAAGAGTAGTGACACATGGTCCTGGTACCTTTGTGATGCCATTCTTTAAAGAACAGAACTACAGCAATCAAATCAAACTGGTAAATTTACTGAAACAACAAAAGGAAAGGACATTCAGAAGGATAGGTGAGTATCCCCTTACAGGGAAGAAGTGCCATACCAATGCATTTCAAGTGTTATCCAACTACTACTTACACAGACCTTTTTGTGAAAACACTCTCATTGCCTGCAGTTTATCAGCCTTGCCCAACCTACCCAAAAGGTGATCTAAGGGCTCATATGCCATTTCCATGGGAGATGGGACATTAAAATAAAATATATTCCAGCTCTTTGATTCCCATTGATTTTGTGGGTAATACAATAACCAGAATGAGATAGCTGAAACCAATAAAAACTGATTTATAGCATTAAAGGCATTCTTTATAGCACTTATTTATGGTACATTACATCTGAAATCCAATTTCACAGGCTGCTGTTTGAAACTTTCTGTTCAATCATAAATACACTACATACAGCATAGCTCAGTGCCACAGAGTCAGATTACACAAATGCCTGTGTTTCCAGAAGGAACTGCACTTCTGCTGTAAATGAGTTTGACAGCAATTTTTCCCAACCAACTTCCACCCAAAAAAGTTCCAGGCAGCACTCAATAATGGTTACTCCTTCAGTCATAATAAACAACCATTTATTAATATATTTCAGTTATTGAAAAGGCATTAACAGAAATCACAGAAAACAAACTTGGCATATGTTACATGATAAACTACTAAGTACATTTATGCATTGTAGCAGGGACAGTGCTTGAAAAGCACACACACAGAGGCACGTGTTCCACTCCCATTTATGGGGATGGGAATACTACAATCCTGCTCATCTAATTTTCAAAGAGTGAAAAGAAAGAGCCTCCTCAGTGTATCTCAAAGCTGCTCACTTCAAAGGAACACACCACATTCAGGTCACTTACTATAATCATTGTCAAGAAAAGGGCAAAAAATCAGATCTGACTTTTACAGAGACACTGTCATTTGAATCTGGAGCAAGTTCTTATTTATTTGAAAAGACTTTTCCCTGAAAGTAAAATCACTGCAAACTATGTATGTCAGGCTTTACACAAATCTAAGTTGAAAGATGTTTTCTCTCTGTCTCTGATATGAAGGCAGACTTTGTCTTTGCATGATGTTTCCTTTCTTGGTTATAAAAGATTATTTTTAAAGATGTAACTACATTGACATGTTACAAAACAGAGTACCTGTGATTCTACACTTCAAAAACTAATGGACAAAAAAAATCATATTGTGCCATATGATGTTTTGCTCCTCTAAAGAACCTACTCCACAGAGAAATAGAGCAAGACGAAATTGTATCTCCAAACATACAGGAGTACTTCTGATCTTTGGCTCCTCAGCTATAAAGCCACAGACTCCTGCAGGGAATAGAAAAGATATCAATATTGCAGAAGGAGATAGTGGCTGGAGACCTAGTGAGAGTAACAGAAAAAATGTCAACTTGGTATACATTTTGGGGGTAGGGAGGGGAGGCAGGAAAGGAGAACCCAAATCCCAGATCACCAATTGAGAGCAGACCTGACCCGACACATGTACTTTACTCAAACCTCTACAGGAAGCAGAAGGGAGGGAAGGACACTTCCAGTGAGGAAACTTCAGACTGCAAAGCATTAATAATTTAATACCCAGACTTTCACCTCCAGAACACCAATTCAAATCTGATCCACGTCAACAGTGCCCCAAACTTATTAAATGACCTGCATGTTGAAAGGATCTGATAGACTTAATTGGTTTCTAGTGTATATGAAATGAAGCTGGCCACTACCTTTGACATTCACAGCAAACTTTACAATGGTTGAAGGCAACAGCTGACAAACTCTCCCCCAGAACTGTCTCTCCCCTCCAGTGCATGCTCAACAGTTCCCAGGAGAGACACTCCCTCACATCATAAACAAAAGGAGTCTACCTGACGTTAAAGCAATTTAAAAAATATACCAATGAGAATTTGTTAGTGTGTGGTATTTTTGCAAAATCACTGTATAACATGGATATTTATTTAATTTTGTTTTGTTTTGGGTGGTTATGCCACTGAAAGTAAGGTCTGGCCACTAAAACCAAGTATTGAGTGAGCTACACATGGATACGAGCACCCATGTGACATCTTGTATTCCTCCAGCTTATAACCCAGATCCTACAGCTGTAGCATAGTGGACCCAAGGATAAAAAGGGGCAGAATGTTAAAGAATTGCAGATCCCATTATCCAGGTCCCAGTCACAGGCAGAAAAACCTTCTCTGTTTTCCTTGACATCATTTAAAATGACTTGTACTTGAGAAAACATGTAACTTTATAGCATCTTAGAAGGCATCTGGACCTAAATCACGGACTTTGAAGCCCTGTGGGAAAAAAAACATTTATATACATTTCACTGAAATGAAAAAATATCATAGCACCTATCCTGAGTTTTAATGAAATAAAATCAATTAAGCTTGATCACAAATTATTTACATGTACATCAAGATTTCACTTCAAGAAAAGATGTATCTAAGTATGTATTTCCAATTTTAATGACATCTCCAGACCAAAGCCCCTTCCACAGTCTTCCTGCATAAAATGAGTAGTACTGCTACAGAAATTATTTTTGTCAATTTTTCAGCAATCCAGTGTTTTGCTTACAGTGCAGTTTAATTTGTAAAAGAATTTATGATGAGTCTGCTCAGAATATTAAATGCAATGTGCTAGTGCTTCGATGACCTTTCCCACGGAAAAATGTCCCCAGTCAATCCACAAACCAAAAAACCCTAAAAATTCTGTGATCTATCTCAAGGACAGATTAATATGGGCAGTAAAAATTTTCAAATTAGAAGAAACACTTCAGTTAGTCAATCAAAATTTTAAAGGCCTGAGGTCACTAGAAATACTTCAATGCACAATATTAAACATATTATTGTATACAATGTATAAAGCTTAGAAAAGTACTTAGATCACTCATACTTCACTAAACCACTCTAAACTGAATTCTTCACTAAACCACTCTAATGGGAAAAGAGTGAAATTTAGATTGGCTAGTTCACTGACAAGTCTTGCTTTATGTAGAAGTTCAGCTAAGATGATGGAATGAATTTGAAAATTAATTAAAACAATAAATATTTTATGTTACAGATTGCAAACATACAGATATGTTCAGTTCCAGTAAAGTACACTCTTTGAAAAAGAATATACAGATGTCAGAGGGATCCAAAATTACAGTGATAATGGTACAGTAACCAACATGAGAATATTATTTAGGCAGATAAATTACTAAAACTATAAATTATGTTATATTTTTATGTTTCTCCTATAAGACAAGATCAAATTCAAAGTAATACATTTAAGTCCAATTAAAGGAACTTTAAAAAAGATTAAATACAGTACATTCCCACAAGATAAAGAGCAAGCTAGGCTGCTATAAACACAAAAATACAATCAAAAAATGCTATGGATTTTGACAACACCTCGAAATTACCCAAATGCCTTTTTGTTATTTTCTATTAAATGAAATGCATAGCTCCTTAGACGTGCAGAAAGTGACAAATGCAATGCTGATGCAGCTGTAATGCTTCACATTGACACACAGCTTTTCTCTGGATACCTGAATAGGAAATTAATAGCATAACAGACACCAAAGTAAACATCTCATGAAATCTAGATATGCCTGCTTAACCAAAGAAAAGCAACAAAGAACCACAAAATGGAGTCAGTTGCAGCAGAAGCCCAAACTTCACTCTCCTGCCTATGGGGTAGACTGATGGGTGGACAACAGGACACAGTAAACCTCTTCAGCAAACCCTCAGCCTCCAAAATAAGGGCAATTAAAAAATACAAGTGTTTTCCCTGTTTATCCTTTGTGTTCACTGTTACCTTGATTCAGAAAACTTACTAAAAAAAGGCAGAAAAATAACAGAAACATAAGGTCTGGATAGGACTTCTTGAGTTCTCAGATTCAGTGTCCTTAAAAAATACCCACCTCTCCCATGCCCTCTCTCATGAATGGATCCCTCTCTGTTTCAAAAACACCTAAGAAGGCAATTAGACATAAAATAGCTTTACAGATCAGGATAGATGTTAAAGATAATTCTGTATGTGAAGCCAGTATCTCTCACAACAGAAGTTCAAAGATGAAGGAAAGAGGTACAACTGTGTATTTTACACTGAAGGATGGCACATAATCTCAGAGTACATTACCTAGAATCCCACCCAACCTCAGGGACGTTGGAAGTCTTGTCTACACTGCAAAAGGAGGGCCAGCATCTGATTCTCTGTCCCATCAGTAACTCCATTTTATTTTGAGTTCATCCCATCCAGCCCAGACTGGACAAAGCAAAATTATTTTGGGGGGGATTTTCAAAGCATTTGAAATGGCTCTGCTGCAATAAAAATAAAATAAATAAAAGAACAGGGCTTTATAGCAAGAAACTGAGTAGGCATGTGAATGCCATGGCAGGCAACAGGCAGTCATGTGGCCAAACTGGAGAGGGCCAAGACTGCTCAGACAGTGTCAGAGAACTGCACAGAAGGGGAAGATGAGCCATCTGCCTTTTTGTCCACAACACTGACTGAGAGCAGTCCCTATAGTAAGCTATCCTCAAGCAAGGTGAACCCATACCTGGTAAAACCATCTGCCTTCAGGAACATGATGCATACCCCAGGAATGCATCCCTCCTGAAAAGGCAGGTGACTGCTAAAATGACTTTAGATGCCTTAGAAACGGGACAAAAGAGATGGTCCAGGGCCAGCACAAGAAGGGCATCAAAAAACCATTGGGAGGAATGTTTTTATATCTCATATGTCAGCCTGGAGTTGCACAGTCTCAAAATCCTCTGGGGCTAAAAGAAGGAAAGGGGCACAAACTCCAAAGTGGCCCCACAGTGCCCTTCTGCTTCACACTGAAACTGCTGCAGTCTGACAAGCCAGTAGCTGGCAAAACCCCAGAACAAACCTTTTCATTGTTATTTGGTTCCAACTTGCAGGGAAATCTAAAACATATGTTTTCCCCAAGTTCTAAAAGACAACTAAAAGACCCTTGCCTATGTTTTCTCACTGGTATTTGGAGGAAAGTCTGAAAATCACAGTACTAAAGTACACAGCACTCACAATCTGAATTGGCAGTACTTCTACCTACCATAAAAAGACCCTTCTTGCATTAAAGTATAAGGAAAGAAGAGGTAGTGCACTAAGAAGCAAATTTAAACTAGTATCCTAAACACTCCAGAGCAAACATTTATGACGCATATCTTGTATTTTCCTAATTTTTCCTTTTCATTAAAATTTCAGTTCAATACTGTGCAATCTACTGTAATTCAGGCACTGAGAACATGTCAGTCTCAGAAAATCAGTTAAGATTTAATAGGTTAATGTTGAAGCACACAATAAACAATAACAATTATTAAAGAAAACTAGACTTTGTATTTCATTTTCATTTATTTCACATCTAAAGACTTTATTGTCTTTTATTTACTAATTCATAGGATTTAAAAATTTGTAAGGCACTTTCAATTATTGATGTGAGTTTTCCAATGTGCTCAACATAATCTAAAGCCTAGAGGCTCTGAATTTGTTCATGTAACTCTTATCCAGCTGTGCACATACAGAGAAGAGAAGGGACATTCCCCAGATCAGCCACCATCATGCAACACAGAATCATCAAAGAATCAGAGAATGGTTTGGGTTGGAAGGGACTTTAAAGATCATCTAGTTTCAACCTCCCTGACATGGGCAAGGACATTTTCCACTAGATCAGGTTGCCCAGAGCCCTATTCTGCCCAGCTTTGAACACTGCTGGGGATGGGGCATCCACCTGTATGAGACATGGGGAAGTTTAACCTTGATTTTACAGTCTAACATTCCAAATCTCGACAGCAGCTGCCAAGGAGAGCCATCCTCTACACACTGAGGATGGGATACAGCGTATTTCCTTTTGGTTCTGGAGTACAGGTAACCAGAGGACCACATGCTATCATTTGAAATCTTGCATATTTCAAGGGCTTCACCACGTCTGCAAAATGTTACCAACTTTTAATAAGAGAATCTCTATGGCAGAGATATTTTTTTTCTTATTAACCATGACAATTAAACAAAATATACTTGCTTGTTAACTCTAAATCTTTCAGGGAACATGTGTCATATCATGAAAATGATAAATTCTCACTTTTAACTGACTTTTCCCTAATTAATAACCAAAGTGTTTCTTATGTTTTTATGACCACCATTAATGAAGTCCATGAACTCCCTGCAATTGGGAAAGTTACTGCATGCCAAGAGTGCTTCATAATTATTCTAAGTTGATGAATAATTTTTATAGCCATGTAGATCAAAGCCAATTCACTTAATTTTCAGTTAGAAGTATTTTTAAATGTTATTGTCTGCAGCAGTTGTACCAGATGGCAACCAGGATGCCCTGCTCTTTTCTGAAAGTTTGTAACATCCCTCTCACCAGCCATCTTCTCTACCGTAATCCAGTATTAAATATTTCTGAGAGTTCCTTTCACTGACACAACAAGTCGTAACTACATAGAGAAAATACCACCTAATATGAACAGGCTTGCAAATACCTTTAAATTGCATCAACATTTTTTCCTATTTTTAAGCCAATTTTTAATGTTTATGTAGTCATTAAGTTCATAGGGGCTTGAAAGGATTAAAAGAATAAAAAGAAATGTCTGACTTCAAGTAAAGACCT
The DNA here is from genome assembly GCA_013398075.1 of Notiomystis cincta. NCBI lineage: Eukaryota > Metazoa > Chordata > Aves > Passeriformes > Notiomystidae > Notiomystis > Notiomystis cincta. The sequence goes on along the minus strand of VZRX01005352.1, from coordinate 174,990 downwards.
ACAGAACTAGCACAGAGGTATGTAATCCTTGCAAGTGAAGCCAGAACCTGAGAAACAGATCTTAGTAATCAGTCAAAGCTGCCTGCTGAACAATGAAGCTCTGTGGAGCTGTCTTGCAGTTAGGGAAGTGAGATCACATTCCCATCGTTAACTCCACACTACTCACTAGGATTTATTTGAGTTACACTGCTTGAGCTCTGACTGCAGGAGCAGTGATGTACAACTGGTCAGGTATAAGCTCACTTTGACTGTGCCCTTCTAATGTGATGGGGTACAGCAACCTCTGGAATTTTCAAGGATGTTTGTATTGAAAAATCACATCCCATGTACAAACCCTTGGGATACTGATGATGTATTGCCAAGAAGCTTCATGGGTTCCCACTCTATGCTCTGCAGTTTCTTTACTGCAGAGCTGAAGATGCAAGCAGGAGAGCAAACTTGTCTGATAATTTCTCTGTAGCCACAGGCTATAAATGTTCCTAATAAAGTTCTCAGATCCTAAGGAGGACTCATGCTCGCCTTTTTTTGCTCTTCCTAACAGAGGCCCAGCAGAATAACCTGGACAGAGGTGACAGAAGGCTGACAAGGTAAACAGCAAGGCAGGGGAGTGCCAATTTGTTTAAACTGGACAAAATACATTTTCTGGCAAGTCATTTTCCTAAACAAAACAAATGCTGAAACTGCCCATAATGAAAGGGAAATGATCTCACACAGAGCGAGAAATTCGGGAAGAAGCATTTCAGCCCATGCATTTTTAAATATTCTTTTCTCCAAAACAAGGAGAGGAAAAGAGGAAGAGCTTGAGTTCCTGCAAATTTAAACTCAGAAGAAGGACTTGAAGGATAAGGTCCTATTTCACAAATAGGTGCTAAAGTAGGATGGTAAGATAGTTCAAACTGAATTGTCTGACAGCAAACAGTCTGGCTTTAGGCAGAAGCACTGTGGAGTCTGCAACTTATGCTGTGAGGGAAGAGAACTGCAGGAAAACCTCATGAAATCGAGTGATTAGTCAATAAAATGGCAAGTGAAATTCACTGTAAACAAATGTGGTGCACATGAGGAAAACAGTAATCTGAACCATGCATTCAGCCTAGCAATGAGATCTTAATGGGCTGTTTCCACTCAGAAATGAGACTGTGAGATAACAGGAACTTTTATGAAAACATAAGCTCTGGACTGATCATCTGCATTTACTCCAGGGTTGGTGGGTCATCCAAACCAGATGTCTTCCTCTTCTAACAATGTATTCAAATGTCTTTCTGCAACATATTTCTGTTGCAAATATCAGACTCTAAGGCTTGGGCTGTAATTTGCTTTGTGCTTTTGTAATATAACCATAATCACACTGTAAAGATTAAAATGCTTTATTAGGCCTATTTAGGTAAACCCTACTATGCAGTTTATTACCTTCAAACAATATTATGGTAAATTATTCTTCAGCCATCTTCACATCTTAAAAATAACACCAGAACACTCAACATTATTTCCCCTTTTCCAAAAAATTGCAAACATACCCAAGACTTACCCTTCATTGAAAGGGCTTCCCCTACTACCTTGAAATGCTTATTCCTTTAAAAAACACTCCCTGGAAACCCTTCACAAAACAAAGGAACACTGCTTATTTGGTTAGGCAGAGCAGTAATTCATATCTACAGAACTATGAGACTCAAATGCTGTCTGCTGTTGCAGCAAAGCACAAAACTGAGGTCCAGTCTCAGAGCACACTGGCAACCACACACCAACTCCTTCTCCACTGCCCCTGTTTGGCACGAAAGAGGAGAGAAAGAAAGAAATGAAAAAATGTTTTGCACAAGCTTCATGCTACTGAGCCTGTCAACTCTGTTAATCTCAGCAAAGAGAAGGGTCAGAGCAGCCTAGGAGCTATACAAAGTGTTCAAAATCAGGTTGGACGGGGCCTTGAGCAACCTGATCTACTGGAAGATGTCCCTGAACATGGCGGGGGGGGTTGAACTAGACAAACTTTGAAGGTCCAACCCAAATGATTCCACAATTCCATATTTCTGTTGAAAAGAAGACTTTGGCAGCAGCAACCCAGGAGGTCCATGCAAGCAGCCAGAGTAAGCAGAACACAGCACACCTTCCCCACTCACTGTCCTACTCCCAGCACAGGGGATTGCCCAAAACAATGGGAGGGAGGAGAGTGATAGGACCCCACTCTTCATTCCTCCTTTGTACCTCCACAGCAACATTAGGAACACTGTTGAAGACAAGAGCAAGTACAGGAAAAACTGGAATTACAGCAAAGGTTAACAGGAAAGGTGTAGTTCATGCCATTTCTCATATTAGGCTTTGTCTTTTCCTCTTCCTGAACTGTCCTTTCCCTGTACAGAAAGAAAACCTTTTACATTATAAGATAGGTTCATGCCATGAAAAATCTAATGAGTAGATGAAACAGCAATTCATTATCTATTTAAATATTGCAGTGGGTTAATCTAGCAAATAAAAATGGAGCATGAAGCAGATGGCCCTTTATAGTTCTCATGATTTCTTAAATATTCCCTCCCAGGGCACAGTCATTCTTGTATTTAACATGAAATGCACAGCTTTCACCATGTGCACATTATGCAACCATTCATACAACCTCATAAACATTACATCTTATAGAGCAATTATTTTTTATGCCTTTTTTTAAAGGAAAAGCTGTATCATGTCATGGCAAAGTATTCTCAGATGTCTTGAAACAATTTGAGGGAGCTGCCAATAGCAAATGATAAATCTCCTAAATGCAAATATTTGATCAACCTTCTTTTTGGACATATATTAGTTTTCTGGGTTCAAGAAATAACACAGGAAAAGCATTTTGACATTGGATTTGGGTGTAATATTTCAAGTGTTTAGTATCTTGCAGAACACGTGCCAGGAAAATAGATATCTGAGCTCCTCTCTGCTTCATTAAAGCAATTACTGTTCATACTGAAATAGCAACTGAGCATAGGCAACTGCTGCTTTGGATTTCACAAAAACATATTCTCTGTCACTGAAAAAAAGAAAATGTAGAAATCAATGATTGTCTCTTAGCTGTTTGCATGCATGACAATCCAGTTCAAAGCTGTCCATATTCCTTGCAAAAAGCTGTCTTTGCAAATACCTTTTAAAATACACTTCCTTGATTCTGTGACCCACATGAAGTGAACAATTTCTAAAAATAATTTTTGTTATTAAAATGCCTTGAGATGCTAACACACCAAGTGCAATTAATATACCAGAAATTAAATCTACTGTGTGCAAAAAGCCAACATGAGTCTCGTACACCAACTAATCTCAATTATAAGTAAAGCAGCACTTATATACATATTTTGTAATGGGGCATTGCCCTCCAGATAAAAAACAGAGTGTAACCATTATTCTTTTTTTCTTTTATTTAACTGCTGTTTTGGTACTAAATATCACAGTGTAATCCAATGTGTAAATAGTGTAGCACCCAGGAATAGATAGGAATGCCTAGACAGAGCCTGAAGAGCTTCCATGAAGAGGAAGCTGGAAGAAGCAAGGAAAATATCTGAAAAAGGAACTGGGCAGAAAGAAAAGACAAAGCAGGACAGGTCAGAAGTGCTTGGTAAAAGGCAGCAGGGAAGTAGGTACCCAGAAGCACACTTTGTTCCAGAGCTGGAATTAACTCCAGGATTTCCAACATGGGAAGCCAGTCTGTATGAAGCTACTGGAAAAGTCATTCAGAGAAAGCAGCCAAAGACTGCTAAATTAGGTTCAGCAGCAAAGCTCTGAACAGTGCATCTCAAATATTTTAATCCTTATGATGATCTATTTCTGTACTGAATTATTTGCTGCTTTCTTCCTAATAGATCTTCTAAAACTACTGGAAAGTGCAGGCACAAAACTGTGTTGAAACGACCTTGTGATGACTTTAAGTCAAGCACTCCAGAGATATGACAGCGGGAAACTGGTTTCATCTGCCAATTTAACTTACTCCCCTCCATGCATGCAAACTATAATTTGGTCTTTAATTGTCCCATCACAGTAGTTCATGGAGGTTGGATTCAAATGGTGGGATCTGTTTGCAGATTGATGCCCAACAAATTCCTGAAGCAGCAGTCTGGCTGTAAGTGACAGTTTCTGACAGGCACAGGAGGAGGTATTTGGCTCTTTAGGCAGACTTAAATTATGCAGGGATTGAAAACCATAAAGGTCAACTGAAAACATCCTTAGGATAGGTAAAACCACCTGACAGGCACAGCAGCTGGACCACGCTGATACACCTGCCCAAATACACCTCTGACCACACAATTTTTAAGAAAACCTGATGCACAGGAAAGAAAGTTGTTGCAGAAGTTTTGTAGCAAAGGCATATAATGACAGAAATAAAAACAGCAAGGTGTAAAAAGAAACCACTGTGGGATGGGGGGAGTACAAAGAGACACTGCACTGATCCTCCTATCACAATTACATGTTTAAGTACAAGATGGAATGAATCCACATGAGGAAGCCCCCAGACTAGGTCAATTCCTGAAGCACCTGAAGATTTGAAATAAGTAAAAGTCCTTAGAGTGCCCATAAGATTTCTTAGCATTACATGGTATTTTACAAAGCAAGGAATTTAATAACCTAGGTCCTACTTGCCTGAATGTGATCAACTCAAGCATAATAATTTCCATGGTAGTTCCTCCCTTAGCTCACCCAGGCAAAACACCACTCTCTGAGGCACTGACAGAACCCACACATTTGTGAGGCAAACAGATCTTACTGCGACCAGGAAAAGAAATTTATTCTCACATGGCCAAGATTATAAAAAATACTAAAGCAAATTATGGAGAACAGGCTGAAGAAGACTATCATAGCAGGTTATCATGTTTAAGGGAATGTCATGCTATCTAGTGAGAAAGCAAGGAAGAGATTCTGTATGAAAAAATACTAAGAGATCATTTAATTGGAGGCTGTGTCACAGGCACAAAAATTAAGTTTGCATGCTGCTTTTGCAAGCTTATTATGGTCTTATAACAATTTCTGTATTTGCAGCAAATTTATATTAATATTTCATGCTATACTGAAGTAAGATAGATGCATTTAAACTGAAAATAATTGGTCTTGTGCTGTATTTATTTATATTTAGCAGTTTATATTTGTTTTTCTATTTCTTATATTTAATTTGCATTTATTTTGGCTAGCATAGAATATTTAAAATGGGTATTATGAAGTCAAAGATATTCTTACAGCATGAAAGAGATTTAGAGAGGAAAATTTTGTCAGTTTAAAATTGGAGCAAGCATAATTGAATAATGAGAAGAAATTTGAACCATCTAAAAGAATTATAATTAGAGCCCAAGTCAAAGATGACAAATTTCACCATTTAGAGAGATCATGATGAAAATGGTAAATATGAGTTGTCATGCTTTAATTAAAAAGGAGTGGAAACGGCATGAAAGCATTCATTGTTAAAATGTTCTTAGCACTGTAATTATTTTTATTGATTAAAGTAATTATTAATTCATGAACAGGCTCTAAAATGTTGATACTGTAATTCACGAAATGAAGAAAGGAATATGCTATCTCATTTATTCATTAAACTCTTATATTTCCATAAATAGACTGTTATAAATGCATGNCAAAAAAAAGATGTTAAAAAAATAGAAAAAAAAAAAAAAAAAAAAAAAAAAACATAGCCCAATCTGAGACAAACTCCTGAGCACATCCAAACTTACAGAGTGCAGAGCCACACTGAGAAATCTACCCTTTGCTGTTTGCCCAGCATTAAATTACACCATTGCTCAGCTGCTCACTGCACCTAAATGGCTTTTCAGCAGAACTGCCTTCAATGTATTAGCCTGGTGATGGGAATAATACTGATACATTACAAAAAAAAGTGCTCTCTTCCCTCAGATCTGTCCTATTCTTCCTCCTGGAATTTGTGCCTGGGGTAGAAAAAAAATTGTGCCCGGATTTCTAAAATGTGTGGGACCTTTTAGACCTACACACAGAAGCTGGTGTGGAGGACAGGGAGCCCCTGAAAAAACACTGCCTTGACACACACAGGCACAGCAGTTCCCACCTGTGTGAGCCTTGCTGTGCACATCGTGCCACTGAGCAGCAAATGGCAGCTTCCCTGGAAGCACCAGCCTGAGAGAGTTCAAGAAGTATTTGGACAATGCTCTCAGGCACATGGAGTGATTCTTGGGGTGTCCTGTGCAGGGGCTGGACTTGATCCTTGTAGGTCTCTTCCAACTCAAGTGATTCTATGATTCTGACTATATAAGTCTGGTTTTTGTATGGAGGATCAAGAGCCACAGTTCCCATTCTCTGCTGACCATGCTTCAAAAGACCTCATTCTCAAAAGGGCAAAATTCTGGAATTCCTTGGAATTGAGTGTGGTCAGAGATGAGAACTCTATGAGCATCTCTCTGGCATGCTGCTGGCAATAATCTACACACACCAGAGACAACAGCCATCCTCAGAGAACTGTTCTGGCATCTTCTAGAATACTTTCCCTGTGCTGAGAATTTCAGGGTTGGCTGCTGACACCTGAGTGGGCAAAAGCAGGCACTGGGGGAAGTTCCTGCAGGTGCAAAGAATGGGAATACACAGATAGTCAGGTCAGCAGCTGGGCTGACTGGGGGGCTCTCTGCACAGGGGGAGGGAAAAGAGGTGTTTATAATGCCCTGCAAGGCAGCCTAGGACAATGTCTAAAGCCTTTTCTGCCTGGCTGCTGTACCCTTCAGACACAGTTGTAGGGCAGAGGTGTCCTAAGGCTGGCTTTGGGGTCTCTACTTGTGTTATCTGACATGTTCTGAAAAGACTCTTGAAAGTCAGACTCCACATCAGCCTGAACAGGCTCTGCTGTACTCAGCCACTGTGACTTTAGATGTATTCCAAAGGTGCTCCCTCCCCTTTGCTGACAGTCTGCAATTGCCTAAACTCTTTCTTTTTACATTTATTATTATTATTTCTATTTATTGTTATTTCTTTTAACTCTGTTTCATTTTTAATGCCACCTTTGTGATTAACAGCACATTGTTTTCACTCCCCTCTCCTCCCCAGCCCTGCTCCAACTTTCCACTCATTTATCATCTCTGAACTCTGGGGTGGGGAACGCTGCTGCACCTGCAGCCTCTTGATGTGCTCAGCACTGGATGTCCATCCTCCTCAGTATCTCCTTCCCTCTCTACCCAGACAATCCTGATCCAGGGCAACATCTCAAGTAACCTCATGGACAAGCCCTTGCACCTCATGTCTCACCAGCATATCCTCGTTCTGGTGGAGAAAAGCCTTGATGACAGCCCTGGTGAGGAAAATAGGCTGATGCTGATACCCACACTGCAGTGCAGGTCTCTGACAGCTACAGCCCTAGCTCTGTGCATTTTACCCCAACAGAAACAGCCAAACCAGGCAAGAACTCACTGCTTTTGGCAAAAAAAAATGTATTATTCATTGAAAAAATCACAGTCTTCTGAGGTACAATATCCCTGTTGATACTGGTTACAGGGACACTGGGATGATGTGGGGTGAGGTGAATCCACGGATACCCAGCTGTCCTGTGAAGAGCAACCATCAGCCAGAGAGCAGCTGAAACAAGCAGGCAGAGCTGGAAGATCTGCATCCTAGTCCTCCTCCTGACTCTGCTTCACCTTTACCTCAAGTTTGATCTTTGCTTTTTCATACAGTCAGTATCAGCTTGTCCCAGTGCTGCTTCATCTCTCTGGGACTCTCTGTGTAAATGCATTTCAGAAACAACTACTCATTGATATTAATTAAGAGGACAGTTAAAGGACTACACTGGGGAAATCTTAGCAGAGTACAGCCAGTAGTTGCTTTGTCAAGCCAACAATAAATAACTGCAGTGAAAAGCCAACTCACATGTTCATCTTCCTCAGCCATGACATGCCTATGCAACACATAATTATCCAAAGCAGCAGCACACACAAAGCTACTGTAATCCCTAGAATATAGTACAAGTTCTGGATCTTGGCCTCTTCCCCAGCCTCTTGCCCTGCAGGAGAAGAGAAAACAGCACACATTACCGTGCTCTGTGCTATAATCTCACAAGTGGCCTCATTCTCAAAAGAGCAAAATTCTGAAATTCCTGGGAACTGGGTGTGGTGGGAGGTGGGCAACCTCTCATCCTATCCAGACCTGACTACAAGCATCTCTGTGGCACACTGCTGGCAGTAACCTCCACACACTAGAGACAATAGTTATTCTCAGAGAGCTGCTCCTGTTTCTCTCACAACACTGCCTGCAGCCCTGGCAAAGCCTGCTGGTCCCTGCAAACCAAAACTGCCCGCACATCCTCTCCAGCAGCCAAAGCCCCTCTTCCCTCCAGTGACTGGCAGGGTGCTCTCCTTCTACTGGCTCAAGGGCAGTCAGCTCCTCTGCACATCCCTCACACACTCCAGAAGCACCACCAACAGTCACACTCATCTCACCCCAGCTATCAGTCTGCTGCCTGAAAATCCATCACAAGCAGAAGTGCCTGCAGATTCTGTCACAGGTTCCTACATTGAAGCTGGGCTGTGCATGAGCTGAACACAAATGCAGCACACACCTGTTCCTGACATCTGGATATTCACATCTGCACAAAGCAGCTCTGACAGTAATTGTACAACTGTGGCAGCAGCTGCCCCTGGGACTCGTCTGGGAGCTCAGCTGGTAGCAGACACTGTGCTGGACCATCTCTGTGGCTCTGCAGCCCGTGCAAAGTGTGAGATCAACTGTCCCTGAAGTGAGGCTCTGACTGATCCCTTCCTGCTGCACAGGCTACAGGAAGCTAAAAGCTCAGCACCCCGGGTCCTACAGTTAACAGAATGAGTTATACTAACCTTTTTCAGTTTCCTCCAAGTCTTTCAGGACCTTCTTTGGAACTTCGAGTGTCTGCTGGAAATCATTCCGTGTTTTAGCTTTATATGAGGACATTAACAGAAATTATGAAGCTACATTTCACATGAATAATGTAGAAAAGGAAAGCTTGTTCTGTGAAGTCAGTAGAGACTCACAGATACTTACCCGTGGGATACAAGCTGGGAAGCAGCCCAGAATCCATCTGAGGAGCTGGAAAAGCCCTCTCTCTGGCCACATCTACAACCAAACACCCATGAGATGTATCCATTACACGTTCTGCTCTCCACTGCCATACCTGAATACAGAATGCATAATGGAGGTCATGTAGTGACAGGACACACACCAGCAGGTCTAGATTCTCACACCTGCAGGTTTGCATGGCTGACCTTGGGACTCTGACCTGGCAGCTCTCAAAGGAAGCAAAAAGCCATGCTGTACCCACACGACCTCCAGATCAGGCCTGGAACCCAGCCGGGAGGCTGGCAAACCATCACTGAGTGGTGGAGAACCCACTGCCAAGTTTCTGGCCCCACCTCTCTGCTTGTCAGGAATCCCTCACCCCCCCAAAGTGGCTGCAGCCCCACCACACTTCCTCGTGGTGTGTTTGCCCAATGCTGCACTGTGGAGCCTTTCTGGCTAACCCAGCCTCAGCCTTGGCCCCACTGCCACCAGCCCGGGGCTGGGTGTGGGTGTCTGCCTGCCAACCTGCTCCTTGCCCTCGTACTGGGGCAGACTGGGTGTCCTGGGCTTGCAGGACCACCAGAAAGAGGAGGAGGCACTGGGTGAGGACCATGACCCCCCATGCTCGCATCATGCTGTTGTTTCTGCTGCTGTTGAGCATTGCCCACAGCTGGCACAGAACAGCAAGTCAGAGGGGCTCTGTGACCTCATGGCCCCATTGGGCCATGCCCTCCACCAGGGGTCCCCAAGGTACTCCCTTTGTCTGTGAATTTCTGGATCTGCCCACTGTTGAATTCTCTGTTTCTGCATGAGCATGGAAGGAGCAGAAGTGGAGAAGGGTGGACCTATTTTGGGAGGCAGCACTGTGCATGGGAGTGCAGAGCCACTCAGGTCTTTCTTCTCAGAAATCTATATCAAAAGCTGTGTATAAAGACTGCATAAAAAGCCAACTGCAAGTGCCTTGTGACTATTTTTGTCAGGCATCATTCTATCAAGAAACTGGCTCTTCCCCTCTCCTTTTGCTATGAAAGGTAATGAAACTTGTAAAGACACCATTTCCTACCTTCTGCTACTGTCCTTCTAAAATCTCAGTGCCACCCCTAGGCTTATCCCTAGTGAGCCTGGCTTATCCCCTTCCCCCTTCAAATCCAGTTTACAGCTCTCTCAACAGCCATGTTAACTCCTGAGCAGAGATCCTCTTCCCTGTTGAGATGGGTGTACCCCAGTGCAGCCGCCAGGCCCTGCTGTCGTGTTAGCTGACCTGTGATCCAAACCCTGGAAATTCTGCGGTAACACCAGGCTTGGGGCCAGGTATTCACCTGGGTGATTTTGCTGTTAAACACGTTGAACAGTAGCAAGTGTCAGATTCTGCACTTGCAACAGGGAAACCCTGGCTGTAGGTACAGACTGAGGAATGAGAGGCTGCAGAGCGGAAAGGAACTGCTCCGCTCTGCGCTGGTGCGGCCCTACCCTCAAGTCTGTGTGCAGTTTAGGGCACCACAATAGAAAAAATAGCTACTAGAAAGCATTCAAAGGAGGGCTATAAAGATGGTGAAGGGTCCAGAGGAGACACTAAATGGTGTGGTTGACATCACTTATGCTATTCAGCCTGGAGAAGAGTAGTCTGAGGAAAGACCTCACAGTGGCCTCATGAGGGGAAGTGGAGGAGCTAGCACTCATGTCTCTGGTGACCAGTGACAGGACCAGAGGGAAAGGCCTGAAGCTCTGTCAGGAAAGGTTTAGGTGGATATTAGGAAAGGTTTCTTCGTCCTGAGAGTGGCTGGACACTGGCACTGGCTCCCCAGAAAGTAGTCAGGACACTAAGCCTGACATGAGTTCAAGAAGTGTTTGCACAATGCCCTCCAGCACATGGTATGATTCTTAGGATTGGATTATTCTTGTGGGTCACTTCCAAGTCAGGAGATTCTATGATTACTCTTGGTAGGGGGTTAAAAAATATAGCTGTAGTGATATTTAAGGTCATGGGTTCTTAAGTGGTGTCTGATGTGAGGAGAGTGGGTTTGTGTAAAGATCCATCAGCTGTGAGCCAGATGGATACCAATCCTGCAACAGGATATGACTGTAAGCAGGATGTCAAAGAGATTTTAATTATGCAACAACTTAAATCTAAGTAAGAAGAAGAAAAAGATGGGGGGAGAAGCTCATTTTGGAGATGTCAAGAATGCTTTGTGTGACAGATTGCTACATTTTTTTGTTTAGGAGGCTAGTCAAGGGTCGTAAGTGAGAAATAGAGGGAGCACAACAGCTACTCATTTGTTTTTAATACTCACAATTTTTCTTGCAGATTAGCTTTTCATCATGCTGGAGTCCTCGAGGAAAGAGCTAGAGGGGTGCTGGGCATGGCACACTATGCTCAAATCACTTGTGATTATCTAACTCCTTCCATAACACAAGCACCTCAAACACAAACAGGAAGAAGAGAGTAAAAGCATGATGATTTTTTATTTTGCCACTGTATTTTAAGAATTCTTCTGCCAATGCACTTCTCTAACATAAGATTGTAGCTACAAACCATAAAACAGTATGAATGGACAAGAAATACAGGCACCGTTCCCTGATCACGGGCACACAATAACTTTGCAGACTGGCACTTTGGGGAACTGGAAATAGAGATGGAAAATATCCCACTAAATGGTAAACAGAATGCCTGATCACTTAAGGAAGATATCCTTACTGTGCACATTCTGGACACATTTAGGTGCTGTACCTACACCTCTGAGCTTGTAGTGAGTCAGACACACACCACATACACACCACACTACCCAAGCTACAACTACTAATATTGATAAAATAAGGAGTTCAAAGAGTGTAAAAACAAGAGCGAACTACAAGAAACAGATGGTCTCTAATGGAACATATTTGCAAAGACAACTTGAACTCCTGCAAAGAGTACTGTCAGAGATTGCCAAGAAGGCACCTGATGCCCAGTGTGATGCCATCATGCAAACAAATAGAAGACACAGTAATCCCAACATCCAACCTTTGTCATTTCCTAAGGCTAACAATCTTACAACCATACAACTATAACTTTCTCTATAAGGTTTGCCTTAAAAAAGACACACAGAACATGAGTAAGTCCTATGATCTACAAGTTACAGCAACACTGTGGGAATAAACTCTGTCAGGTGAAATAGACACTCAGGAAATCCTGCAGAGCCCTGTTTCACTGAGGACCATTAATATAGCTGAGTATGATCCTGCCTAGCAAGCTCTCTGGAATCCCAGATGTTTTGGATCAGCATCCTCCAGAAGGATGGACACCAGAAAGACTTCTAAAACTACAACGGCCAGCCCTGGGGAAGAAATTCCACACTGTAATTTGCTTCATGAAAAACAGAACAAATCAAATAATTTCCAAAAGCTTCTTTATTCCTCCTAAGTTTCTGTAGAATAGTGAAGAATAAGGACAATTACCTCTTTCCATATGTTTTTACAGGAAATTATGACACAGCCTTAGTAAATGGGTATGATTAATCATTTATGGAAACATTCTCATTTCTGACAGTACAGGAAGAGAAAAAGGCATTAGTAAAGTTAAGATTCTCTCATCTTTTCCACACCATGAAAAAATCTACTGTAATCAATATTCACAGACGCCTGTTCCTCCTGCAAAGAAATATGGGAAATTGGTTCTGCTAGAACTGAAGAAGGTAAGAAAAGCTCAAAATAGTCATTATTTGGGCTAAAAACAGTTTTCAGAGGCATTACTGCAAGGGAGAAGATGTGCACACCTGCATTACTGCGAGGGAGAAGACTAAGCAGACAGAGGAGAGAGTGGCCAGAAGACCTTTGTACCACACATGGCTCTGGCTGTCAGATGGAAAAATCTCACCCTTTACTGCCTGACCTGTATTGCTGGTACCTATAGTCACTTTGCTTTCCACTGGATTTTTTTTAACACTGTTTTTAACTACTGGTTCTATAATACCTGTAGCCATATTTATTTCTTCTAGACAAAATTTTATCTGGGTAACCCACAGTGACACAAATTTTGAGGAAAGAAAAAGTAATCTTAAGATGAAATGCTTTTGTACCATTCATTTCTCTAAAAGTGTTGACAGCTATTTGACTTTGCATTTAGGATAAACACTCAATTGCCTACAGTTTCACAAAAGAGAAGAAAAATATTAAGGAAGTATAGTTTTCTATTTTGAATTGAATTGCCCTATAAACAGAAAATATTGTTCTATTTGTTCTCTGTCCAACATGTCATTTTTGCAGACTTTTGTTTTAGTTGAAAATATAATCTCATATGACATTTATACTACAGATTTTAAAGACAGGTACCTGCCAGGCTTTGAATCTCTTCATGAGAACAGGAGGTGAATAAATTCAGAGTCTTTAAAACTGCATTTCCTAACTTTTCATTGTCATACTGGAAAACATCAGTGAATAAAATATTCTTCAAAGAAGCTGCTAGATCATTACATTTAAAACATCCCAAACCATTTCCTCAATCATACATTGTATGTGTATTGCTGGAGTTCAATTATGTGTACACTAAATAGAGATGTTTAATCATTTGTAGAAACATTCTCACTTCTGACAGTGCAAGAAAATGAAGGGTCATCAGTGAGGCTGGGTTCTTCTCTTTTGAAAAACAGCATTGGAAATGCATGTGATCCCATGAGCCTAAGTATATCCTGGATAAGGTTTACTTATCACTAGCATGCACATCAAGCAGCTTCACAGGCTGCCAGGAACACTCAAAAGCATCCTTCCACAGACTTGGTGGGCATAGGAGACAAGAACAGAGAAACAGTGTGCTCCTGCTATCATGGTTAGGGCTGTCTGGACACAGCCACCACGTACCAACAAAGCATTATTTCATATACTTCATTAATTATTATTTTGGCACTGTGTTGTAAATTTTCTTAAGCAAGGAGGATTTTATGAGTGTGAGCATCCTATTGCTCTTCCAGCTCTACCCAGAGTTACTCAAGCTATCACACGTAGCAGAGTTTACCCTTACATAGTCCTAACTCACTGGACAACTCATTATATTTGAAAAGTGAAGGGCACTTACTTTGCCAACTTCAGGCTTAGAAGTTTAATTAAATCTCTCAAGAAGGAGGTGCTACTAGGACTCCAAAGTCTTTGGAAGTTAGAAGCCTTGACTTCTGCATGAACCCTCTTATCAGAACAGAAATCAGACTCATAGTATTTCAAGGACAGAAACATGAAGCAAACTGAATGATCCTACAGAATTAAATACTGCTATGAAAAGCTGTTGAAAATAAAGCAAGTAGATGCTGTAATCACAGACCTGCAAGCATGAGATAGCAGTGAGTTAGTCTTTGTATCTCATTTTTACAATATATATAAACCCCAAACCATTTCCTTCTAAACTGCAAAAGCAGATTCCCCTATTGATAGGGATGCTAAAAAAACACCTTCTACTACAACAGAAGCAAATTTTAAACACACCAAATTATAAACGCACCAGAATTTCATTTGGCATTGAAATATGATTAAGCTCCTTGATTGAAATTATATAAGAAAAAAGAATTGCAGTCTTGCATGTCTTCACTGATAAAAACCAAGGAAACCTCAGAGCACCTTCTCACCACAAGAGTATTTCCTCCTCATCTCCTCCCTTGCTTAATTACTGAAATCTTGAGGTACAAACTGTACAACAGACACAATGCAAAATAAAACTGCTCTACCATATATTATCAGAACAAAAACCCTCATTTCTTTCTAAAGGTATGAGCTATTTTTTGCAGCTACTAATTATTAGGTAGGATAAGAAAGAATTCAGGAAAAAAGGACATAAAAAGTTCAGAGCGGTTTAGCACTGAAACAGCAAATGAAAAGGTATCTCTCATTAATTCCTTCTCCCAGTTTTACCAGCAAAAAAACCACGTACCAATTATTTTAAAGCATAACAACTGTCGCATTGTGCATCAATTCAAGTTCCACAGCATTTATATGCATCAAAAACAAATCCACAAACAGTGTGGCAAAACCTGTGTTTGCAAGTCTCAGCAGGAAACCACATGGCTGAAGGGAAATGCAAATGCAGTCCTGCTCACAATCTACTGGTCTTTTGATGAGAAGAGAGGCCAGGATCAACCAAACAAAGATATGTGAGAAAGTTTAAAAAACCTTTTTTTTTAAATCCCTGTGTCTTCCAAAAGTTTGGTACTGATTTCTTTGACGGAAAACTCAAAGTTAGCAAGAACAACAGACACATTGCCTTGCTTCCTGATAACACAAGGGTTGATGTAGTCATATTTATGGACATAATGTTGAGTGCTTATATATGTCTTTTTATACAGAGGAACATTCACATTATTCATTTAAATGCATTTAAAATGCATATTTCCTTTTAATAGGATCCTTTTAGTAGCTTCAAAACTATAGCAGGAGAAAAACATAGACTCACCATAATTTAGGGTTGTTTAATAAACCATGCATCTGTTGTAAACCCTCTAGAGTTCAAACACAATCTCAATAAATAGTCACTGAAGAGATTTCATTTATAGACCTCAAAGACCCTTGATTACTGGATTCTTCACAGACTTACTAGCCTACTACATTGTATTTAAATAGCAGAGATTAAATAGCAATGAAAAGGAAATAAACTACTGGTTGTTTTGCCCTAAATATTGTTGTTTTATATATAGTTTACAGTCCAATTTCTTTGGAACAGAGCTGCAGTTTTTGCACTAAAATTTATAAATGCAAGCAAAACAAGACCAAGACAAGCAAAATCTTCAGCCTCACAGAGACCTTGTTAAATTTGCAACTAAAGCCACTTCTGAAGCAGAAAGGACAAAGTTGAGGCTGTGTCCCTTCAAACATATTTAAGTATGAGGCCAGAGCTCATACTTAAATATTCTACAGAACCCTTGCATCCTGTTCTACAGAACCTTTGCATCACTGGTGATAATTCTGCACATGACTTCTGCTTACTCCACTTACCCGAGCAAATTCCAAGCACGGCTGCAAATGGTGGGGGTGGCTTTGTGTGTTTGGGTATTTTCCTTTCCAAAATAAGACCACAAGACATAAGGTGAAGTGCTTAGAAAAACAGATATTCTCATTGTTTGAGGTGTAATTCACTGCACGTTCCCTGCTCAGCAGGAGCATTGCATTTTTCTCCTAGATGGTGTCTCCAACCACAAGGAAATACTAAAGCAGCCACAATCCTTTCAAACAATCTCATCTCCACCAGTCAAAAATACTTGTCCTTCCTTTCTTGCTGCTACAAAATGGAGAAAAATTACATTTATCAAAACCCAAGCAGGGTGTATATTAACAAAGAAAAAATAAGCAAGCGGATTCAGAACCTTAAAACTTCTGCACCCTCATTCACTTTCCAGCATGCACCCCAAGTGGAAAATGAATGCACTGGAAACATGTTCTTAAGGACTGCAATACATGGTTGTGAAAAAAGGAAGGAGCAGTAAAGTGAAGCAGAGAATTCTGTCTTTATATTTACAGCTTTTAAAGTTTTTCATCACTATACTTACTGTACGTTTGCTGGTAAGTTATCTATGCAGTTCAAGCAGAAAAATTGAAAAACTGAGAAAAAGAAATCTCACTGCATTCAACAGTGTATCAGACAGTGGCAACACCTTCATGAAAGATGCATTCCTGGTGAAAGAAAATGCTGTTCTTTGTATTCATTTTTCTGCCTGGAGACTAACAAGTGAAACAAAATAGGGAAATATCCCTCCAGCTTGCTGTACCAGGAACATTTTGTTTAGAAGAATGGGCAAAATTATTCCCATCAACTGACTCATTCAATAATGCATAATTTTGGAAAATTGCTTAAAAAATATCAGTGTAAAAACTCGAGGGAATAATTTGTGCTTTCATCCAATTTCTAACACACATGTAACTTAATGAAAAGCCTATGTTAAAAGCTGATCACATGATTTTGGAAGCCCTCTGACCTGTTTCTGAACCCCCTTTCTGCTCACTCTCTACAAAGCCAAATATTTCCACATTGCCAGTCCAAGTAACTCACAAGCTTACAGCTAACAGGTAAGAATCTTCCCTTCTTTCCAGCTTTTAAACTGCCTCCTGCAAAAATGACCATGATTTCTTAACATCTTAGGACAGAGAATCATCTTTTCTATTCATAATGAATATTTTTTGGAAGAAATTAAATTCACAAACCAATGAAGAGTTCTCAAAAATTAAAGAGCCCGTGAAAACAAACAAAAAATATTTATTTCCCTATGACTGCAAAATATATTAGTGCTGTGGAAAAATTCCAAACTCATACTTGGGTAGACAATAGAGCTGGAAAAGTGAGTCACAAATACACTAAACTTGAGAAATTGTAGGCTGAAGAAGAAGAAGAACCTTGAGACTGAGGAATGCTGCCTTAGTCTCACCTCTGCCTTGCACTAGAGCCTTCACTGAAGTCAATGCTTTGTGCAGCAGAGAGCAAGACACACAGCAACGTTTATACATTTTTATTGCCACTGCCTTTCCTAAAAGGGTCTGACTTTTTTTAAAAATAATTATCTTTTAGCAAGACATACCTAGTAGAGATTGAAATCACTTACATGATTTCTTGAGCAAGTGTAGTGAATAAAGTAAATAAAATCCTACAGTGAAATTCCATCTTTATTGAAGGTGTTATTCTCAAGATTGCAGAGGTTATGAAAACATGCTTTATATCCCCACAGTAACTTGAAAAAAGCAATTTAATTACTTCTATCCTACATAATCAAGTTCTATCTTTACCTTTGCATCAAATCCAGATGTATCCTTCATTTACTTTTGCTATTTTGATGGACTTACTTCATCTGGAAGTCTCTTTTGTCTTCTTAAGAAGTCTCAACTAAGAGCTCTTTCCATAATAAGTTTTTTGATTGATGAGCAGATGCTTAGTTCCTAATGATATTTCCGAGGTTAGTCTACTCTAAATGAAACAGATTAGCTAATTTTTAGCCACTGAAGAATCATCTTAAATAAAGGTCACAGAACATCTCGCTATGCAATTAATAAAGATTCAGCTAGTAATTCCTTGATCAAATATTAGTATTTTTGATTGGTCCCAGAAGAAATATCCTTTTTTAATGCAAACCTGGCACATGAATCAGAGCCACAGCTGCTGCCTGATATAATCAGTGTACAATATTCTAATCCCATGAACTCTGACTCAGCAAGCATCTGCTTTCCAAATAAACTTTATCAAACAATATTTTTCCTTCAGAATATTGTCAGCCAAGGTTTATAAGGAAACAAATTTAAAATCTTTTTGCAGATGTATTTGAAATCAAGTACTGTATTTTACCTTCTTTCCAGAAGACATTCCCTAGGAATTTAAATGGTTATGACACCGAGTTAGACATGTTTGACATGTATGACACTGTTTAATTAGTAAAGAGGACTCCATTAAGCTTTTTTTACTGACATTTTATTCAGGCTACAGTTAGAGGATTTGTTGGATACACAAAGCTTGATGCACAAGTTTTAATTGTTAGTGTTTTACTATACCAACAATCCCTTGGGTAGTAAGGAATTAAGTAAATTTACAACATCCACATTTAAGTCCATACACTGATTACCTGTCTGCTTCTAAGCACACAGAGAAAGACATAAATACTGGAGCTCCAGAGCTAACATTCTCTTCTACTACCTTGCAATTAAAATCACAATTTTGTGATTGCAAATTTCCCATGCAGTTTATAGACTGAGACCTTTCCTACCACTGATAGAAAAGAATTTCAGTTGCAGATTCTTTCAGAAATGAACAATATTAATAGCAAAACACATGGACCTTTCAGGAGAGGCAGAATGCCAGTTTCTTCTCATCTTTTTGCCTTAATGCTTTTTGAAGTGCAATCATTTGGATTGCAAACAAGCAGTAAGATCATTCCACATGGCTGAGGGTGAGCCAGAAAGAAGGAACATCACAGCAACATCCTCTTATAAAATGAAAAGCATAAAATTGTAGGAATGGTGACATGGAACCTTGTAACTCTGAGATCCATCTAGCCTTCCACTCAAACCAAGACTATTACCAACATTGTACCATTAGGTCACCTGGAGTTTTATCAAGCCAAGTCTTGAAAAACCTTCAAGAACAGGGACTTTGGGTGACCTGTCCCAGTGCCACATGATCCACCTACTGAAGTTCTTTTTCTAATGTGCAGCCTAAACCTCCTCATACACCATCTGCTGTTGCCACTTGTTATATTCTCCGCCAGTACTTAGACCTTGCCATATCTGTAAATGCTTTTCAAGGCATTTCTTCACAATTGGAAAAGCCCAGTTCCTTCAACATCACTCACACAGGATGCAAATTCTAGCTCCTGCTTGTTGCAGTAGCCCTCCTTCACCACCTTTCCAGTTTCTCAACATCCTTACAACACCAAAGTTTTATGTGCAGCCTCACAGAGTGACACAGAGACAAATAAAAGCTCCTCTCAACATGTTGATCTCATTCCTTTGTATACACCAGTGAAGAACTGCTAAGGAGAGATGGTGTAAAGATGTAATTAATACAAAGGAGCCTCAGCCTTTGTAATTAATACAAAGGAGCACAGACATTCACACACCACTTACAGATGCAGGTGCACATGTAAAATGAAACACAGAATAAAAGGATGCATGTTGCACTGCTTCTTCTCCCCAATTTGAGGTAGGCTGAATTGTGAAACAATATTGCTCCACCATGAGGAATATACTTTCTTTTCACCTTTATGTGTTGGCTATGCTATCTTTGCCAATTATAACAGAACCTAGTATGCATGGCTTAGATAGCTGCCTATTTCAGGGTGGATTAATCCCCCCCTGAGAACATCTCTCTTACTCAAGTGAAAGTGGAGGGAATATAGAGCTCAGATACACTGTGCCTGTGTCAGAGCTCTACAGTGTAGGTGTCTACAAATGAATGAGTCATTTGGGTGGATACATCGGCCAAGCACTTTAACCATCTTTTTTTTAAAAAAAAACCAATAAAACAACCATTTTCAAAACAATGTTACATTATACCCTCTAAGTTATTGACAGGTTTGAAGATAAACTACTACCAAATAAAACAGCTTAAAGACAAATTAGTCCTATAATTGGTTAACTATTGCTCTTCGCCCAACATACATTAAGAACATTCCATATGCATTCAATCATTTTGGATTCATTAAAGGTAATTGCCACATTGATAAAGTCAAAAGCTATTTTCTAAAAAGAAACTTACATAAACAAACCTCTATTGTAAGATTCCATCTTTCTCCAAGTGTTATGCAGTTAAACCCTCTGTATTTAAAACTAGATGTTAGAGTTAGCATAAGCAACTATACTTAAGGTAACAGCATAAGAAATATTATTCCCTATTATTTCTAATAATTGTTATTAAGTTCAGAGTAAAACATACTCTGTTCTAGTTGAATACAAAGATATGATTAACTAGTAGAAAAATAAAATAGCTAATTTCAGTGGAGGAAAGCTTTACAGAAGTCTGGTTTAGTGCCATGGGAATAAGAAATCTCACAGTCCTAGGACTGACTTTTTTATCTTACTTAAGTAATATATTCTTATTTTCCAAAAGCTACTTGTACATCCCAAATCAGCTCCCAGTTATATGCCATACTAATTTTACTGATTCTTGACTTTTCAGGGTTTAACCCCAGACAACAAGCAAGTACCATGCAGCTGCTGAATCACCCACCTTATCCTCCATGGCGTATGGGTTGAGATAAGAACAGTTTAATAACTGAAATAAAATTGTTATTATAGTTGATCACACCATTGGGATCTGACAACCATCCATCTCTCATCCATCTTGCCCATTTATTTCCAAAAACTGGATCTCCCCAGCAGGTTCCTTGATCTTACTTTGCTTTAGGGCAAAATTGGCTTTCCAAAGGATTTGGACTATTTTCTTCCCCTTCTCAAAACTTCCTCTACTGTTACTACCTCACATGATGATGCCATCACTATACTGGAGGTGTTCCCCAGCTTCACCCTGTTCCAGTGCAGCCTGGATCAGTCCATGGCAGATGCTGTGTGTCCACCCCAGGAATGTCCATTCCAGGCGTACTGGATGCCCCCACCAGTGAAAGCTAACCATGGCCTGCACTCTGCCACCAAAGGGATTGAGAAAACTCCATTAGTGATATCAGCTGTGCTTTACCTCTTGGCTGCCTTTGCCTCAAGCTCCAATGGAAGTTCCAGCATGTCCAGAACGGCAGCACTCAGTGGCAGTGTGACTTCACTCAGGCCATGATAACCTCCTGTTCAATCTCCTGTTAGTGTCCACTTTCCATTAGAACTTTGCACTGCCATATGGGGCTCTTACAGGGTGAGTGGGCCCTGCTGATCATTCCCTGGCTCTCCAGTTGACAGATTAATCTGTGAAAGGGCACCAGGGGCTCTCTGTTGGTGAGATGAGGCCATTGGTGCACTGCTACTGTGATCACCATCAGCACCTGCTGTTCCTCAGTGTTCAGCAGTGTCACAACAGAAGGGTCATCCAAGAGACCAGGAAAGGTACACAGCTCCTTTCCCCCATCTTCAAAGGTGGAGGGAATGGGGGTGCCAGGCCACCAAATCCACACAGTCCAATAAACCTGGTTGTTCCTCTCCTCCACAAGGCTGGGTACAGGGCCCCTCTAGTCTTGGTCGTAGGGTTCTCTATTTATTTCTTGTAAAAATAGATTAGAATTCCTTTACACATATTCAGGAAGAAGAGCAGCTATTCCACTATGTCTGGGGATCTGCTCACTGGAGACTGGAGCAGCAACTTTCCTGAGAGAATCTCCATTTGTGATTGTTTTTCCCTGTCTCACATACCCATGCCTCCAGGGTTGAGGTGTATTTTCCATCCTGCTTTTTCTCCATGGTCCTTCAGGTAAAACCACAGGGTATACACTTTCTGTAGCCTCTCTCTTCCACAAAAGAACACTTATTGCTAATAGCTGAGATACTGGTCTGTACAGGTGGAAGGTAGGACATATCCTCTTTAAATTGCTGGAATTAGGTATCTGCCCCTATTATCCCCCACACTCTGCCATTCCTGACTATCCAGCCTCAGGACAGATCTCTGGGTGGCATTCTGAAACAGTTCTTTAACCTTAAATAAGACCTGGAACATATTCAGAAGATACAGCAATAGAAACATGCTGGTTTGAACAGCTCAAGGATATTCAAAATTCTGAAGAGCTATTGTTATTATCCTGGAGAAGGAGAAGAGAAAGGGAAGTGTCTCTGCCATGATTTGGGTCTCAGAGGAGGAAAGGTAAAAGGTAAAAGAAACTTAAGTTACAGTTTTCTGGAGTATGGATATGACTGTAATGCTGAGTACAAATACCAGATTAGTTTCATGACCAGCAATTCTACCACATCATAAACCAGTGTTTGTTACAAAGTACAATATGATAATCTCAGTCCAGCTCTCATAGGAATTAAACAACACAACAAGGAACATGTTTTGCAAGTGAGGGATTACACAATGCAACTTTAAGAACAGCTACATCAACTTTGAGAGCAAAGAAATCATTGTGACCAGTGACTATTAAGTATAATGAATGCTTGTAACAAATTTGTTCTAACACATTCTAGGCAGATTTGTCATTAACTCAATCCACTGAGCCCCACATTGGGCATCAAAAAGACTGTCTTGGCTTAACCCAGTTGGCAACCAGTTATCACAAAGACACTCACTCACAGCCTACACACCCCCCATGAGATGGGGAGGAAAATCAGAAAATAAGGTAAAATCTGTGGGTTGAGATAAGAACAGTTTAATAATTGAAATAAAATCAAATATAATTATAATAATAGACTTAAAAGAGAGATTTATAAAAAGAGAGAGAAATAAACCCCAAGCAGAACAAGAGATGCACAGCACAGTTTCCCACCACCCACTGACAGATGCCCAGCCCACTCCCAAGCAGCCATCAGTCACTCACAGCCAACTCTCACACTTTATATACTGAATGTGGCATTCCATGGTATGGAATGGCCCTTTGGCCACAGAAGCTGTCCTTGCCATGCTTCTTCCCAGCTTCTTGTGCTGGGAAGCTCCTTGCTGGCAGAGCATGGGAAACTGAAAAGTCCTTGACCCAGGCTAGCTAAGCACCACAACTAAAACTTCAGTACGTTATCAACATTATTTTCACACTAAATCCAAACCACAGCACTGCAGCAACTACTAGGAAGACATTTTACACTATTCCAGCCAAAGCTAGGAAAGTCTAAATTATTACTTTTAATCTACTACACACTCAAAAGCTCCTGCACTTCTGTAATTATTAATAATGAATTATTAGCTGTAGTTTCAGGCCTCATTTAATGATATTCAACTAAAAGGTCACACTCCAGGTCCTGCCACCATCCTCACTGAGGATGTGAATTTCAGGCAGGCAGAGATACAAATACTACAGAATCTCATGCTCTCAGAATGGCAACACAAAACAGGACATCATCACAGGGTTCCCAAAACATCGCCCTCATGGGGGAACAGAAGGAGCAGTTGAAGAGAGAGCCTTGAAAATCCTTAGTCTTCTTTCAGCCTAAGAGGTCTGAAATGGCAGGCACTGTGGGAGCCAGTGTGGCTGCCCTGGAGACGTGTGCTCCAGCAGGAAGGCCGAGAATAATGGAGAAGATGCAGATATGGCAGAGTAAAGGAAGGGTCCAAGGAGATGTGGGCCCCAAAAGAGAGGGGAAGTAAGAGTTCTCTGGCCATCAAAAGAACAAGCAGAACAGGCAGAAAGGGAAGACAAATATCATCAGTGGATACTCATGAATAACATGAAAATGAAAAAGACTAATTATATGCTGACAGGGAATAAAAGTAAACAGGGAATCACAAGGGAGGGGTGGGTAGCTGGGAAGTGAGAGACTGAAGAAAACAACAGCCAAATCCAGGAAAGAAACTAACACTGAAGTCACAACATTTTATTTATTTCAGATTTATGTGTTTTGATATTCATTTGTTGAAGGCAAGATTGCTTTTGAACCATCAATCATTTCTGCAAGATGTGAGAAGTAGTTTTTCATCCAGATTCCCTTCTCCTATTTTCTTTTTCCTTGCTTTTTCGAAGACCAACAGATCACTTCACTAAGATATCTGTTGCTAGCACTGTACAGCAAGGCAGCAGTTTTGGGTGTACAGGCATACCATGCACAGTCTCCCTCAACAGCAAAGCAGAAAGAGGGTAGGGATACCACCTTTCTTCTGAGGAACTGAGCATATCAAGAAGGACCTATCTTACAGAGACTGCAGTGTCTGCAAAGAGAAAGTCACAGCTCAGGCTGGGGATGCTGCAGCTTCACACAGAGACTGCCCAGAACCAGCAGCCAACATCCAGACCTCAGAAAGTCAGATGGAAGGAAAATGCCTCACTATCAGAGGTGTCAGTGCAGCATTTGCTACTATTTAGAGCCATTGAAGTGCCTAGAAGCTAACACCTTTTGAACAGATACAGCGGTTTTAAATCAACAAAAATGCTGTATACTTTCTTTTCATGCCATCTTATCTAACTACTCTGGGTTTTCTGGATTTAAGAAATTACTTATTCTGGCTTTGACTCAGATAAAATCAGTCTTGATTTCAAAAGCTTTTTGTCTTCTTCAGAGAGCTTATTATAGGATAAAGATCTGTGTACATCTACTCAAAGGTCTGACTCAAAGACTCATTCACAGAGCAAATGAGGAAAGCAGGAGCAAGCATTCATGTGGAGAAGACTTTGTTTTGCCATGAACAGATGCACATTTAGGATCTCCCAGAAATTGTCTCTGCTATTCTGTGACCCTGTCAGAGCAAGCTACTGCACAAGCATGCACAAGGACACATCAACATTCTTGGAGGACAAGAAAGCTGGAAATTAATATCACTTCAGTCTAGAAATTCCTGGGAGACCTGATGAGCTTAAGACAGAGCAGTGCAAAAAAAAAGTGGAATTGTCCAGTGCAATTTTTTCCCATCCCATGGCTTCTCTTCCCTTGTAGCCTCCAGCAGCTGTGTAGGGAAACAGAGCTCATGCCTGACTAACTGACTGCCCTTGAGAAGAGCAGGTATTGGCTGTATGAGGCAAGAAATGGCAGCAGCTGGAACAGGAAGAGGTCTTCCCTGTGATTTGGGTGTTCTAGGCAATTCACAGTGCTGTAGGTCTCACTAGGTTGATGGTTACTGGTGAGATGTTGCTTCCAAGAGCCTGCTCAAGTGACATAATACAGAGGGATGCAGTATGGAAAACTCCACAGAAACCTCTGTGACTTTCTGTGTTTAAGAAAACGAAAATAAAAAAAAAAAAAATCAAGTGTGGATGGTGTCTGAATGACACGCTGTAACTGAGGAGAAATTGTAAGTATGGACTTGTGGACAGCTTTTAAGGCAGAGGTAGAACACCGTGTACAGTACCAGACTCATCACACACTGGCTTACTGGAAACAGAGTGAAGTCCAGTACCTTTTCTTCAAATTAAATCACTCATGAGGAAAGGAGGAGTTGGAAGCTGAATTAACCTGCCAACTCATGGCATATGTCATGTACCTTGATTCCCTTTCCTCTGGAATTCCCTGAAGAGACTCCAAGACAAGTGAGAATGACTTTGAAATGAGGCCTTTACAGTCAGGGATCACTTGCATGAGAAAAAACAACCAGAACCCAAGCTTCTGAAGTGCAAGAGTCTGTAATTACTCAAACAAAAATTGAAGAGAGGTTGTTTTTTTCTTTAGAGACAGATGATAACACAGGTCATGCTACACTTATGTCACTGCTTATATTAAAATCTTGTTCCTCTACTCCACAATAAATGTGTGCTTTCATCAAAGTCTTCCACTTTTTTTCCCATGTTGACAACAAAAAAGCCTAAACTGACAGAGAAGGTGATATCTTGCTTTCTTAAAAACACAGGCTTCCATGAGCAATCAAGCAGTTCTTTCCAATCCCAGATCTCCATCCCCCTAGGTTTCCCCAGCATCTTTTCTTCCAGAACTGCATGCTCTAAATTGTATTTGCTATAATTATGAGATTGTCACTGGAGCAAATCAGGATGCCTTGGTCTTTAAAATGCATTTAGCCAAGTGATAATAGGTAAGCATTGGCTTGTAAATGTCTACTGCTGTTTCGTGCATTATTCCTCCCTTGTTAAACTGCTGCAAAAAGATTACATGCAATTTAAAACTTGATGGATGTATAACTACCAGAGCAAGAGGCCTAAGAAATTGTTACATCACTGCTAAAATTATTGAGACCATGTGACTACAGAAAGCACAATAAAATCCTGCAAAAGCCTTTGATTCAGTAGAGTGATACCCAAACAAGGTCCCAACATCACATTCAGCTGGACACAAGATTCTTTTCTCAATAAAAAGACATATAGGAAAGACCAATATTATTACTTTGTTCAGAACAACAACTAAGCCCATTCCTCTCTTTTCTGCACTACATATAAAGCAGTTATCAGATCTAAAATACCACCTTCTAGTTTTTTCCTAAGCTGTATTAATAAATCTGTCATGAAACTTTAGTTTCATGAATTTAATAATTTGGGGACACTGCAATGTAAAAACATCTGGAAATCTGCAATAAAAATGTAGGAAAATGTTATTTGTTTTAAAACAAGCCAGAAAAAAGTTATTTATCAATACAATTCTGCTATATTCTGTTTACTTTATTCCATCATTCAAAAATTTGAAGCAGCACTATTACTTCTTTGCTAGACTGGATGGCTATAATCAAAACGAATTTTCTGCCTCAATTCACCTTTTTCTTCCAGACAATTCTGATTAGGCTGTTCTCAGGAATGGAAATGACTGAAGCATATGAACTAAAAGATATTTTCTGTTTTATCAAAGCAAAAACCCCATACATGCCTGATCTCAGTGAAGCCAACATGCAGCAACCCCCAATGGTCCACTGCCATTCCAGAGAAATTGGAGGCATTGTTGCTCAGATGGAGGTTCATAGACTGCATTAAAAGGTTGCTCCAGCATCCAAAAACAGCCTGGTTCTGAAAATCCCATGAAAATACTTTGCTGGCATGAAGTAAGATAAGACATACACCAAACAGTTTCTCCTCACTGGTCTTTCCCAAAGCAGAAGCCTATCACTCAATTCAGGCATATGCAGAAAAGACAAACAAATGAATTTTCACACTGGGCAAGATCAGGAGGAACACAAACTGGGTGAGCTGCATGTGGAGCTAGGGCAAGGGGATGGAAAGTCATACTGTGCTTGGCTATCACGTACTTCTCCCATTCTTTATTAGCAACACAGCTAAACTTCATCACAGCTAATTTAGGTGTCAGAATTCAGGTCTCAAAATTTTGAGGTTTTGTCACCCTGAGTGTACCTTTAAGTTGTAAGATGTACACAGAAGGAAGCAGATCAACAAGCAACATCTGCTGCCCAGTGGATGCTTATCAATCCACTCAGATAACAGAAAGGCCAGTGACAATTAATTAAAAATTGCACCAGCTATTAACGTGAGAAACTCTGGTCTGAAAAGGATGATCTGATAGCTAGCACAGGAACATCAACCATGCAGACCAGCAAATCAGATAGCAGAGAAGTCATAAATCTTGAACACCTCCCAGCCTTTGGGAAGAAGCACCTTTTGGTGTTGAAAGGTAAGCTATATTTCATCAGCTTCATATTTTTCCTAAGAAAAACAAAAATAAACCAGTTTGACAGAGACAAAACTGTTGTACCCTTAGGGATTGATTAGTTCTTGAATGGATTCAGCTGTCACTCTACACAAGTGTCCCTGATACAGATGTCCATGTGCAGACAACACAAAATTCAGAGTACATCTGGTGGCCAATTACCTGGCAGAGTAAGGGACAGGTTCTGGCACATGGGTCTTTAAATATACAATTTGCTTGTGCAGCATTTGCAGCATCATTTCAAATCACAGAACCAGCACCACCCAATCACTCCCTGGAGCTTTCCCAGTGGCAACTGTGCGACACATCTGCACTGCAGTGCTGGCAATGCATCTGTCAGAGAGGCAGTGCTTGTTTGGCTTGTTGCTCCTCAAATTCTGCTTATTGCTCAACATTCACAGGCAACACTACTCACCCCTGGCACCTTCTACAGTCAAGAGAGAATGATGCCTCCACGAGGTGACTTACCTTAAGGAAAGAGGAAAAAAGTATATTCAGACATTTGATTCAAGATACTGATACACTAATAGCAACACTATAAAGGAAAGCAATTTCTAAATTTTATTGTAAGTACAAAATCCTTACAAACAGCTGAATATGCTGAGGAAACATACAAACACAAGAAGTATTATTATTTGAACTCAAATCCTCTACCAGCAAGATATTTTTGAGCAGTGCAATAAATGAAAAATAATTTTCAGAAGATCTATTAGTGACTGTGAGCTCCTTTCACTTGATGACATTAATTTTGAGGACATTAGAAGAGACAGTGCAAGACCTGAGACAATCTTAAGGAATCATAGCTCAATTAGTAGGAATTAGAAAAATTGTGCTGTTATCTTCAAGTCTGAAAGAAAAAGGCTTTGGGCTCAGTTATGGAGGCATTAACACATCAGATTAAAATTAAGCAAGAATAATAGGAACAGACAGTGGTGTTACAAAACAAATGTCTGGACATTCTAAATGGAAGCAGAATAGGGGAAAAAAATGGATCCTCCCCCAAAAAGAGCTATTAGCTTTTAAAATGGTGTTGTTTCAGTGTCTATGATAAATTAAAGGAACTCAAAACTTTTTAAAGTAAAATTCGCAGGACTAATATTCACAAGGTTAAATGTTCTCTACTACATTCCACACATGAACAAAGCAACTGGTTGCATCTTTCCATGTCCTCTCTATTGTTTCACTCCTTAAGTTACCTCAAGGTTTCTTATAATACAATTTGCTCTCCTGATACCCATGAGGGTAGAAAGAGATGCATTAATGTGAAATTTCAGAGAAAAACACTGAATAAATTACAGTATGTAGCCGAGCTGGTCCCTAAAATGCAGGTAAAAGCAGGCAGCCAGGCAGATCTAAGATTTCAAAGAACAACAAACAGAAAGCAGCTGTCTAATCTGCAAAAGCAATATCCAGAGGCCTATCCCACATCAGGAGGAGTGACTCAAAGCCAAATGGAGTAACACCTTGCTTCTAGATAAAAAGCTATTGGGGATTACTTTAATAGAGAACACTTAAGTAATCATGTTTGATGGGTAAGACTGCATCATTTATCAAAAATCTATGCTAAAATTTAATTTTCCATGTGAGTCAAAGACAGCAGTGGCAGCACTGCTTGTTGTTGCTGATCTGTGGCTGCTGATGCTTTCTGAAGTGGAAATGATGGATGCCACATGTTCTAGCTGTGATTAAATTTGCTTTGACAAAGCAGCATGGAAATCTGATTTTCAATAGACTCTTGCATTTCACCCAGTGCTGAGTAAACAGATACACAACGTAATGCTATATGGTTGTCAAGCTGATGGCTAATTCATTCTGCCAGTCCAATCAATCTATCCATTAAAATATTACCTGTCAATATCAAGTAGGTTCAGCTTGGAAATTGCATGGAAACGGGAAGCTGTTTAGAAATAAACAATGCCAAAGCCAAATGTGTCATACAGCTATTTCTCCAGGTCCCCCCAACAGCTTCAGTCAGCCCCAGTTAAAGGTCAGCAGAAGCCTCTTGCTTCAGCATGCTCAGCGCTTCTCAAACTTCTCACCATGCCACAGGACACAGGTACAATGTACCAAATCCCACTCTGGCTGTGTTGCTACTTGAAGAGAAGGAAGTAGAAAATCACATTAAGAACAACTTATCTAAATACTATTTATCCCAATACTAGGAAAACCTGCACCTGAACTGCCTTCAGGAGGAGACATCCTTCATACCTTGACTGACAGGGAATAGGAGTTGGCAAAACACACAGTGATGGGATTTTTCAGCGCACTGAGCACAGGCACCCTCACATAACCTTTTAGTTTTACCCCTCATTTGGAGGAAATTAGGATATTTCCCACTAATCTTTATTGGTTCTGTGGACACTCCTGCCCTCTCCACAGTGCCTGAGTGCTCCTGCCAGCTGTCATAACCACACATGCGTGAGGCTCCCAGCATAATCTCTGCTTTCAGCATCTGGCTCCTCACCACACAGCAAACCAGCATGGCAAGTACTCCGAGTATATGCTGAGTATGTCCTCTAAAAACCCCTCAAAATTATCAGTGTAATGATTAATTTTTGCCCTTTTATTCTTTTTTTTTAACAGAAGGATGTTTAGAAGCATAGTACGGTTATTAAATTGTAAAACAACCCTTAGCCCTCTGACAATGTCAAACAGAGCAGTAATTAGTAAGCTTAATTGAATCAGGATGAAAAATAAAAATGTGCCAATAAGCACTAGCAACCATTTCCTATTCTTCCTATTCCTCAGCTATTTGGACCTTCAGAACTTGAAAAAACAAGTTGATCTAATATAATCTCTTTCCTAAGAGAAGGAAGAAAGAAGATTTAATTCAAATTATACCCGGAGAAAGCTGAAAGCCCTTGTTCGTTCATGGTCACATAAAATGACAGGAATTGCTTGACTTTCTCAGAAAATCATAATTTAATAATGTTTGTTATTTACAGAAAATTTAAGTATACTCTAAGTTCCTGTAAGTTTTTTAGGAATCTTGCTTAGTTTTGAGATAGTTCTGCTGAAAACCATTTTTATTCAAAGTAGGCTGAGGTTAAACCCAACTATTAATTTATCATAAGCAGAGTAGGAAACACAGCTACAAATAACTAAGAAAACAAAGTGAGGAACTAAAGGAAAAAGGATTTAGCCTACCTGCATCAAGGTCAAATCTGAAAGCTCTTTCACTGTTCTCCAGGTGACTTTAACACACTCTGAGGTCTTCTGCATGTCCTATCCTAGGAGACAGTCCTACCTACAGAGAGCCCACTCCTAGCACCACACCGACACTTTCACAAGCATTGTCCTTTTTGTGCTCCCCTGGAGGTTCAAACAGAATTATGTCCCTTGAAATATAATTACAACCTCTTCTCCTGTCCTCATAATTTCATTACTTCCCCTTTATTTAGAAGGGAGTCTTGTCGTTCCTCTTTTTCCTTCCTCAGATATGTAGAAATTCCACGTTAGACAAGGCATCATCTCTCAAGTAGCCAAAATCAACTGCTAGACAGGATAACAGAATAACTGCACTTCAGAAATAATGTCCTGGGGGGCAAACCTGAGAGCTCATGTTTTTCCAGAACTCTGTTCTTCCTTCCTGGAATAACAAAGTCTTACTGCTTTGAAGAAAGAACTAAAAATCCCTACACACTCAGCCTAGATCTGCCAACAGATCATTTCTGCTGCGTTCTTGGGGACATTTCCTGCCAGAAGACTACAAAAACTGAGCAGTCTGAGCTGTGGTTACATTAAATATTTGTGGTGGATGATATCTTAGTGGCTAAGTGATACACTAGGCAAATAAGAAGAAATATCACACAAGGCATGAGGAGGAAAGTTTTCACCAGGAAGAACATAGAAGGGGCAGTTGCCTGGTGCAGTGTCAGTCTCTTCCCATGGAAGAGACACAACATGTTCAAAGGTCTAAAATCAGAAGTCCTGGATCATTTGAACCTGTTGTGTAATTTTAATGGGATAGAAACTTTTCTCTACCAGGCTTGTTTCAAAGACTGTACAAAGTTTCTAAGTAGAAGAAATGGCATCAGACAACATGACAGAGGTGAGAAGCCTAATTGGCATGAGAGACATAGTTTGAATATTGCATAGCTCTGATTCACTATTAAAGTATCAGACTGGCTCTTAGTTTATTTTACTGAAAAAGTCTAAGACTTTGGCCCAATAAATTAGGGCTGAAACCTGAGGCACCTTCATCAGCATTTATGCAATGATATATTGTACAACTACAAATTCCAACGAAAAGCTTCACTCTAAAGTGCCTCAAAAATGGTTCTTAAACTCTTGTGTGACTAATTTTAGCAATTTCAATTGCACTTTCCTAATTATCTGCCCCATGTGTCTGAATTTCTGGGAAAGTTTTCAATCTTGAAATATTGAAAATAATTTTTGAAGAACCAAATCCACTGTTGAAGTGTAGAAAAATATCAAACTTGGGCTCTGAGTAAATATACAGCAAATAGGAAAGCATTAATTTTTGTGTCAAAAGAGACTGGACAGGAATAAAAATGAGGCCCACTGAATAACTGTTAATCATGTCTTAACTAGATTAGCATTACAACTAAGAGATAAATTAACCAGAAGACATGAAGTAGTATTGTCCCTCTCAACACCAACACAAACAGAACGAGCAAATTTATCTTTGACAAAATAGAAACACCTCTTGTAATTAAAGAAAAAGCAAGGTAATATTTAATGAAAGCAGAACAAAACACCATCACCAACAGCAGATGGAAGGAGAGATGGAGGAAAAGTACAGAAAGAATAAAATTGAAAAGTGAAAAGCTACAGCTAAACAAAAAACTCATGATAACAAAAAACCTAAATGTGTCAACCCCAAATACTTTCCTTAAGGAAACTTTATAGGAATAAACTCACTAGAAGTAAACCTATGAACATCAGACATACAAAACAAGAGTATCTACTCACTTGGTCATTAGGAAAAAAAAAGGCAGCTAAAGCTTTTTCTTAAAAGTGTCTAAGCAGAGGTGCTCCCCTGGCTGGCTGAAGTTTTGAGGGGTTTCACAGCTGACTGAACCGACTGTGTCTCACCCACAGGCCTCCTCCTAACAAAGGGTTTCCTCTGGCAGCATCCTGCTACTGAAATCCTGATGCTCATGATCCATGCACCAGAATTACAGTAAAGCACCAAAATTTTCACAGGTGCACTGTAATGGAAACATGGAAAAGTTGCACCCAGTGGCTGTAAAGGCAACAAACACCAAGACAGAAAAGGGCATTTTTCTAACACAGGACATCAACTACAGAAAAGAGTCCTTGAGGGTCATCACAGCCTACTAGGAGAACAACATAAGGAGGGTACAGAAAGACTGAGGAATGAATTAACAAGATGTTCACTAGTTTTAACATGGAGCCAGCCACTGAACATTTATTTGGTTTTTAATTACTTTTTAAGACACTTATTTGCATTCTAACACCTTCACAGCTACCGATACTTCAAAACAAATGCTTTAGCATGTAGACTATACCTCTCAACATTTGGTATGTTCATTTTTCAATGTAAATTATGTGTAATTTGTCACCAGTTCATATCCTACAGCTACTAATTGATTAGGCAACATTTTAGAAAGCAGCCACACCAAAGCAGCTTGGGAGTTGAATTTCAGGAGGGAGAGGAAGTGCTAAATGGGCCATTCAATGTTTTCATCTTGAAAAAATACAGTATAATTTTCAAGCAAGCATCTTTAGAGTTTTTTGCTCTTTTCAACACAGATCTACTGTCATGGGTAACTGATGCTATTTTTGCAGCATTGTGTACCATTAAGGTGTTGAACAGTGCAACAAATTTCTTGTTATCCTGGTTCTAGATAGTATGATGTGTTTCTCTAGGACAGCAACAGACTTGCTCCATTGTGTACTATACTTGTTTTTTTTCCATTTTTTTGATTCTACAAGCAACCTTTCTGCTCCTCTGGGCAGACTTTACAATTTACCATCACTATTGGTTTCCCGTGTCAAAAATAATCTGTAAATTTAAATTGCTTTTATCATTATGCAGTGGTAAAACAACGTTCTGAAACCATCTATAAATTCAGAAGGCAGTTTTCCAGCCAAACAAAATCAGACATTTGGAGAAATGTAAATAATTGAATCCAGAAAACATGTGAGTTCACTCTTCCGCAAAGATTCATTTGATTCTAGATTATACATTCCTTGGAGAAAAAACCCAAACCACAAGTCAAAATAATTTATTGATTAGCAACAGACTATGAAGGAGGATGAGCCAACATTAATGCATTACCAGTGATAAGGAAAACTAGGAAATACTTTATGCCATTCACTAAGATAACAAAATAAAATAACTTTTATATCAATTTTTTCTTTGACTGAGAGCATTTTGATGGGTAGCATTGATTAATACATTGGTTATAGCTCTAAGTTTTCATCTGACCACCCAAAATCAACAGAAATTTTATTGCTATTCAACTACTGCCAGGCAAAAACACAGGTAAATATAAATCACAATGTTATCAAGAGCCCACAGCAGTCAGAAACTGAACACAAAAAAAAAAATTTAAAAAGTTTTATCCAAGAACAGTTTATCAGTGATAAATAAGCAATATGCCACCGAGTCTTGCTACATAAATCAGGAAAGAACTGGCTGAGACAATGTTAGTCTGACTAATACCTTAGTTAACAGTCCACATCAGAGACCTTACTTCACCCTCAGTGTTCATAACTAAATATTTAGTCCTTCTACTCTGCAAGCCCCTGTCAAGGTCAGGACAGCTCTCCTGGCCACTGCCAGTGCCAGAGGCAAAGGAATGAGGGAATTGTCACACACATATCATTACCAGCCACTGTGTAATCTGTTCGCTGCACACATCATTATCTTTCACATTAAAAGCATCGTAAGGTTAAACAATATAGAGCATAAAGCTTCCCTACCAACTGATACACACAGGAACACACTCAGACATCAGATACAGATGGATAATGCTGGGCTGTTAGTGCTGGGCTAGCTCTGATAGCTCTATCATCAGGTATTTTGCATATGCAGGTTCAAATTACAGTGAATTAATATTATGATTGTTATCAGCAGATAAAATTAATTCTTTCATTGTCAAATATTAGCTTTCTCTTTCATCTTTAAATTCATGCCTGAAATACTGAGGACACAAACAAGACTTACAGCCATAGCAAGAGTATGTTAATTCCCTCAGATACTATTAATGTTTTACAATTTCAAAATGCACATTTCATTTGCACAGTACTTTCTTTTCCAGATACTTGTTCACTCAGAACACTCAACCTTGAATTCCAGCTGACAAAACATTTGGATTTAAAGTTCTTTAGTTAAATTTTATCTAAGTCTCTGATTTGGAATATAAGTGATCGCTCTTAAGTTTGTCTCAATTTTTAAGTGACTTAATCAAATTAAGGCCATTGCAATTCTGAAGCAGAAAGGTTAAACAAGGATTTGATCTAATTTAACTAACTCAAACTCGGCCACTTAGTGAATTCAAAGAGATGGAAACTAATTTAATTAATCTACTTTAAAAATCAATTTGGATTAGTTTTCCTGAATGACCCTGTGTAGACAACCCCCCACTCTCCTAACACAGATAAAAGTATTACTGTGCTAGCCTGCACATATCGATATGAGATGATTAGTTCTCAAATACTAAACTGCAGAATCAGCTAACAAATACACCAGCTGGCAGCAAAATTATTTACTTCTCCAGGTTCAGCCTGGAGAAGAGAAGGCTCTGGGAGACCTTCCAGCAGATTTCTAGTACCCAAAGGAGGCCTACAGGGAAACTGGAGAGCAACTTTGTAGAAGTTGATAGGACAAACTGTAATGGATTCAAAATGTAAGAGGGCAGGTTTAGAACAGATATTAGGAGGAAATTCTTTACTGTGAGGGTGGAAGTTGTTTACTGTGAGGCACTGGAATAGGTTGCCCAGAGAAGCTGTGAATGTCCCATACATCAAAGCATTCGAGGCCAGGCTGGATGAGACTTTGAGCAACCAGGTCTAGTGAAAAAATGCCCCTGACCATGACAGGGGGTTTGGAACTAGATGATCTTTAAATAAAGATCCCTTCCAACCCATTTTATGAGTCTATGATTCTGGCTATGTACTGATTGTTATTGAAACAACAGTGGAGCAACAATGACCAGATGACATCAGCCAAGCACACGCCCTGTTCCCTTAATTCCAGCATCAGTGACAGCCCTCCAGAGAGCCAAACAAAGAGCTCAGGTGGGGTAATGCCAAGTGTGACTGTGTCCTGTCATCCTCAGGTGCTGGATGGATATTCCCAGATCTGCATCATCTCCTACATGCCCTATACTCAACAGAAGGACACAAGATACCAGGTAATACTGGGGAGAGGGACATCGAGAAATGTACCCTGCTGTTGCTTGGCATCTGCTTTGTGCTGTACACTGAGTTTTCAGTCAAGGCCACACTCACAGTTTGCATCCACACTTGCTTAGCTTTGTCTGTTGGAGTACAGAGAACTGAGATTTTCTACATTTTTCACAACCCTTTATTGACTGGAACACCTCTCCATCGCCTACTGTAACCCACCAAATTATTAGTTAGGAGAAGGTAAGCCATTTCTGTAAAACATCAGACTTTTAGATCACTCTACAGCAGGTTCTTGCTCGTTGCCTTACAATTTCTCCCAAATGTTTTCAGATGCAAATACTGACAGTTGTTTTAACTGGAAGCAAGCATTAAGTAATTTGGCGCCCATACACAAATTTGGCCGATATAATCTCATTTGGAGTTCCCACTCTTCCTGCTCTGTTTGGGCATCCTAATTTTTAACACACACATTTGAGAAAACACAGATGAATACAAACATCACTCAAATTTTCTTCCTCCTCTTTAAATTCAGCAGATATAAATATACAGCTAACAAGTAAATATTTAACAACTCATAAGCATTCAGCCATTAGGATGATTCTTGTTTACTTTTGCCTCGTGGCCTTTATGCCCTACAATGTCTTTATTCTGTGCCTGTGGCATACAAGGAGGGGAAGGCATTTTTCTACTTTACTCCAATTAACTGAAACATGTATCATAGATTCAACATCAATAGCAATGGCAGGGATAATAAAGCCACAGAGAAGCATCAGCATCAAATGCTGCTGGAAGAGAGTAACAAAGACTTAAAGGAAAGGAATACAGTCTCCTTCACACCTACTCCCATTGGGTATGGACTGAAAAAAACGCTGTATTTGAGTTACATGCAGCTCTTTTGTGACATCCTAACAGTAAAATGTAGGAAAACCCTCCAAATTTTATGTGCATTCCTTTTAAATACCAACACTTCTAATCAAATACATACCTCGTGATTATTTGACTCCTTGCCTTTCAGTTTTTATTGTTTCCCCGAATATTTTGAGTGCATTAATCAAATAATAAAGTCAACATGAAAAGAGATTTATCTCATAAAGAAAATACATTATTTAGTGAATCAGATCACATTTATTTTTCTAAAATTTACATTCAGATGCTTTTCTGAGAGTAATTTAGATTTTAAAAAACGGTACCAAAACAAGTGTTGTTTTAATGTATGCTCAAAAGATCCCAAGTTTAATCCAGAGTCCATACTGTTCTTTAACCACCTATAGCCTTAGCAATGCAGTATTTTACAATATTCACATGGCTAGACACAAAGCAGAGGTTTAAAATGCAATTTCAAAGCATGACATGAACCTAAGTGGTTTTTCTTCCATTTAAGATCTGTAGCACTTTAAGAGCTCACATCATCTCTTGACTGTCTAATGCTTGTATATTACAATGAGCATTTTCTAACAGGTGAAGTTGTACTTCTGAACAAATTCTATTCAGGAGAATCATGTAAATGGACTGAGGAAAGAAAATATCTGAGTGACATTAAAAGAGTTTGCCCACATACCACCTGTTTAAGCTCCAGTGTTAACAATCAGCAGCTCTACAACTTTCTCACGCATTAGAAAATCACCACCCTGTGCCATCATTTCTCTCCTAAAACAACTGTTTAAAGTTTTTCACATTAGATATCTGCCTGCAGGTACACCTGTACACACTAACATCTAAGAAGAGGTGGTTGACCTAAATACAAAAACAACTGTGAGCCACAAACTTTTTCATTGCTGCTACTGAAACAAAAACATAAATGGCAGGAATAAGGATGCCCAAGTGGCTGTTTCATTTAACTGGATTCTCTCACACCTCTTCAGAGAATTGTAATGGCAGTCATCAATTCTGGCATTCAAGGACAGCAAATGATTTATAGTTAACTGCACTAAACTAATTAAAATCATCTTGCATAGTGCAAGATGAAAATACTGTCATCTGCTTGAAGCAGGGCATAGGTGAGAACTATGCTGCAGAAATATTTACAAGCAAGTTCCTTACTTGTTAGAATTGAATACACAGCAAGCAAAGTCAGTGTTCCCAGTGTTCACATGGATGATAGATTTGTCATTCAAAATAATCAGATCAAAGGGAAAACAAGATTAAAATACATCAAGAGCTCTATATTCAATACTATCTACACTCCCAAGTAGTACTTTTCCTCAGTAAATATAAAAGCCCTTGATTATAATTACAAAAAGCTAACAATTAACCTATTTCAGGGTACAATTTACCAGGTGTTTTCACAATTTTCTATGCTAAAAAGAACTGCTGACTTCTAATGAAACTAGTGAAAATAAATTTAAGCTTTTACCACCACTTTATAGAAATATCATGGGAAAAGCATTGAAGATATTGATGGCAGTGTATTTTTCCTCTCATTCGATACACTTTAGGTCTAATTTAGGGATTCTCTTTTCTCTGGCACAGCAAGTTGCTACTATCCCTCTTTTGAAAGTTGCAATCCTCCCCAGGTATTGCTGGATGCAATCAGCAGGAGTCATGGCCAAAGGCAACAGGCAGAGTTTATAGACTGTATGTCCTGGCCAAACAAGGAGGCACACAAGCAATATGAACAGTAAACTTGTTTTCCTAGAAGCACTGCACAACCAGGCTTGCAATTAAGATAGAAAAAGATGTGTGCAATGCTAGAGTAGTACCTTATGTGCTGCCTAAATTCCTTGGGAATGCTTATGAATGAAGCAACACCCATTCCTAATCAGGAACACCCCTAAAGGGTGTGGAGGAGGATGGGTAAGACTACTCTGTTATTGGGACAGACTGTTGAGTAGGAGGGCTAACAAGAGTCCCCTACAATCAAAGCACCAGATTTCCTAAATTGATCAAGATTTGTGCCATGTGCTATCATTATTTCTTCTACAGAACTTGCCTGGGGTTTTCAGCTCAACTTGGAAACAGATAAACAACGAAAAAAAAATCTGAAGTAAGAATCTAAATTTCTGCAGTAAATTGTAGTTTGTTGCTTCTTTTCCCCTCAAGCTTTTGTGTAATGCAGCACACAATTTCTGTTCACTTACAACTACATATAAATATACCCAGCACTTGATCATACTTGGCAAATTAACAAAATCTAATTATGTATTTGGTTTTACCATGCTATAACACATGCTAGCATAGAATAAATGACTGGTACTTTTTGTCATCTATCTCAAAAGCAAAAGCTATAGCAAGTAATATGTAAAATTTAAAAGTGGGCAAGTGGAAAAACCACAGAGGTATTTCAGGTGCCTCATAAGGTACAGAAAACTAAGACATGAAGGATAGAAGTAAGCAAAGTACATAGGGCACACAATAAACCATTGCAGACATATTACATTGACTGGTTTTGTTTTATTATCCAGAAGGGCAAGGCAATAAAAAATGAAACTTAATGACAGAAGCAGTATATATAGAATTAATAAAGGTAGAATTTTAACATATTTTTCTTTTAATAAATTATTGAAAGTGTTTTTTTTTCAATTTCTAAATCATGCATAATTAACCATGGAAGTTGTTGCATGTATATACATGCAGAAAAGATATTGACATATGTAAATCTGTTATCCATGAAATGAGATTACACACTCACAGGAACACTCGATTACAACAGATAAGATAAGATAAAAAGTCCATAAACCCCTGCAATGCTTCACAAAATAATCCACGACAGATGCTCACTGTGCAGCACCACCAAATGTGGGATATTGGAAAGAAGATGGTACCGGTTTGTTCTAACACAGCTGTTCCTGATTTTCTGTAAAAATCTGACCTCTTCAGGAAACATTCCAAAGGTGTAAAAGGTTTTGAAATGAACAAAGGAAAGGGTAATACTGTGCTGAAAATTTTTAGGCAACAAGAAGAAGATCTACACAGAAAAAAAATTTTTGGTATTACAATAATCAACTTCAGAGTTATAGGGGAAAGGACAATAGCTCATATGAATGCTAGGGATGTTCAGGGATAACACGAAAAAGGCTTTTAAGCCAGCTATTTACAATTGAAAATCTGTTAATTAATAGAAAGCCTGAAGGGATAACAAAGGATTGCTGGCACTCCAGTAAAGGATGAAAGGCAGCACTTCCCTCTCAAGGAAGACATTTTAGAGGTGTCATCAGCAGAGGACAACTGTCCAAAACAAACCACCCTGCCTGTCCCCCTTTTCTCCAGTGCCACTATCAATAAGGCCAGTATTATTCCCCCAGGAATCCTGCCATCTTCCAGCCCAACTAGATGGCAGAGAACAGATGAAAAGGACCCAGAAGGCAATGGGAGGCTGTGGTGCCAGGGAGGGACCAAGGCAGAATCCAAAAATCCCCCCTCCGTCATGGATTCCTGCTACAGGAGGCAGTTAATTTACAGAAGGCACATGCTGTGAGTTGAGGGGAAAACATGTGATGGTAGTGAGACAGGATTTTGGTTCCATTATGTCCCCTCCAGAAGTTGACTGAGAAGGAAATGCAGCTGGTGCTCCCACCCCAAATCCCCACAGGTCAGTGAAGATGTGTGTTCTTCCCCTGCAGCGCTGGCCAGCTCTGCTCTGCAGTCAGGAAACACCAACCAGCACTCCTCGGGATCCAGCAGGTCACCCAGAGCAGCCTGGGGACAGAAAGGACAGGGACACCGTGGCTGCATGAAATTGCAACCTTTAAGAGCAGTTCTTCTTCCAGCACAGAAAGGTGGCCTTGGGAGGAGACCTTCCAGCCGTCTGTGTGTGTGTGTGTGAGTTAAAAGGTACGAGAGAAAACACTTCAGCTGTCACTCAGCTGCACAGCCCTCCGACCCCTTCTCTGCAAATTCATGCAGTGCTTGCATATCCATCAGGAATGGCCAATATGCCATTTCACAGGTGAGAGGTGCAGCTTCTCAGCCAAGCCAGTATGGGCAAATCCAATGTTTTATTTGGGAACCCAACATATATTACTCTGGTGCTGAATTACAGTCTCTAAAATCTACAGCATGGAGAGCAAACTGCCCCTATTTCACTACTGCCCTGCAATACCCTCTACACAAGCCCCTGCCTACATTTTCAGCAGTAGTGAAAGTGTCTGCTTGCAGCTTCCTCACACATCATAGCTCTCCAGCTCTGCAACACTTAGACAAAGGTGACTACACTATCAGTCCCTCACACTTACATTTGTTCCTCCTTTGTTTTAATGCACAACTAAAAGTTGCCTCCTCCTTCTCTTTGAACTGACTTTTTGGCATGTGGCAACCAACCTCGGATTATGCTGCCCTTTGAATCAGCCCTTCTCTTGACTTAGCATTTGACCATCAAAGATGCAGCAGGCATGAAAGGTCATATCATCAGAATTCCTAATCTTTAATCAGACATCCACTTCCCCTCTGCTTTAATCACATCTCATTTTAGATCTCAATAGACTTTTTACACTGTCCCTAACTTTCTTTTCCTTCTTTCTGTTAGCTTATGTGACAGAAAGATCATCTGCACACACAGAACTATTAATATTTATTTCTGCACCTATGTTTTTTAGGCCTGCACAGTGTTTTCAGAGAATAAAATCCATGTAAAATAAAATAAAATTAAATAAATTAAATTAAATAAACTAATTAANCTGTCCCTAACTTTCTTTTCCTTCTTTCTGTTAGCTTATGTGACAGAAAGATCATCTGCACACACAGAACTATTAATATTTATTTCTGCACCTATGTTATTTAGGCCTGCACAGTGTTTTCAGAAAATAAAATCCATGTAAAATAAAATAAAATAAAATAAATAAACTAATTAAAAATAAGAAAAAATATACCATATACTCTGCAACCTCTTATGCTACATTTTTGAGGACAAGCAAAGGAAGTTTAGACTAATTTCTGGTAATGAACAGAAAAGAAGCAGGAGATGAGAAGGGTCCAGTCAATAATCCTTGATGGGCTGGTACACTGTAAAGATCTTTTCAAGTGTCTTTTACAACTGACTGAACCTAACTACACTGCTCTTTTGAACTCTAGCCTCCCAGACACAGCAAAAGAAATGGAAGGGCAGTTTCACTGAGACCAAACTGAGCGTCTTTTAGCTCAGGATCTTCAGCAACAGGACAAAGTGACCACACAGAGAGACACATTCCAGGGATATGCTCCCATATGGATGCAGATCAGCACTGTCCTGAATCACAGGCATATCACCTGAGTGCTTTGACAGAGACTTTTCTATGTTTGGTGACACATTTTTATTCCATTTTACCTAATTTCTCTTTGTTTCCTGAACCCATGTAAATGTCTGGAGCATGCAATATCCTCAACCACACAACAGAGGAAGCATCTCCCTTGGTTCTGAACCTGACATACATTAGCTTTGTGTGTTGCCTCTGAGATCTGGTAACAGACAAGCATCCTGAAACTGTTCACCTTTTCCATTTGTGCTTATTATATCCACTGCTCAATCCTCTTATTCCAAGGATGGTAAGTTCAGCTTTATTTAATCATGTACTTGTGCAGAATTGCTTTCACACCTTTTTTTTCTTTATTACTTTGCATTGTACTTTCTGCAGTTCTATTTATTCATTGTCAAGATGGAGGTGGGACAGAATGATACAAGTTACAGGTTTCTGCAGCTTTGCCTGCTTTGTTTTTTTTTATTCTCCACAAAATCACCCCCAGTATTTTGTTTCTTGGACTACCATTGAGCACAGAGGCAATATTTTTATGGAATTACCTGTTACAATTTGATGATTTTTTTTCTTAAATGGAAATAGAATGTTCAAGAACTCACTGACACTCACATAAAGTTAGGATAATTCTTCCTTTTCAATGCACTCTTCAAAATTTATCGTCCATCCATCACCCAGTCACTCAATACTTTTAATCATATATTTCGAATTAGCATTAAACTGAGTAAACATCCTTCTTACCTGTTAGTGTCACTTAGTGAGCTTGCATAACTTTGGTTATATTAAGCAGAAAATAAGCTTTCAAAACAAACAACAAATACCTGTTAGCTCAAATAGCATTATTCCACCCTCCAGTAAGAGTTTACTCAGATGATTTATTACTCACACACTGCTGTTGCACAGTGCTCCAGTACTTTGGTGTGTTCCATTCTGCCTGGGTGCAGTCCAGGTAGATTTTCCTTTCTCCCCTCCAGGCAAATTTGTTCCGACAGGCTCAAAACAACATTAACAATGTACTATTTTTACACTCTCCAACAAAGCTAAGAAGCATTCATGGGAATGATTTCAAGTATCCATAGATGCTTTGTTTTCCTTGTAATTAATTTGATTCTGCCTGCAATCCACGTCAGCAGCTGACACACCAGAAGATACAGCAAAGCAGAGGCATGCATAGGTAACAAAATAATACACTGGTGAAGAGAAAGGTGAGGTGAGTTAATGGATAGTTTTCCCTTCTGTGATCCTCTAAAAATAAATATTTACTCTTCTAAAGAAATAAAAAAGTATCTAAAAATCTGTGACTGACGAGAATTTTTACTAGTTCTCTCATGAAATTTAAAACTTTTTTTGTTTTTTCATTTTCCCCCTGCTTTTTTCTGCTCTGGGGGGATAAGGGCTTTATTCACCTGTTAATTTACTTCTCCACACCTAGAAACT
Organism: Notiomystis cincta; assembly: GCA_013398075.1. Taxonomy (NCBI): domain Eukaryota; kingdom Metazoa; phylum Chordata; class Aves; order Passeriformes; family Notiomystidae; genus Notiomystis; species Notiomystis cincta. The sequence goes on along the minus strand of VZRX01005352.1, from coordinate 131,461 downwards.
TCTTGGAATATTGAAGGTTTTAAAGTAATAGGACCATGCCCAAGGTGCTGGCAGCACAAGGCCAAGCTATGGGCCCCTGGAATGCAAAAGCTGGCAGGCTGCAATGCACAGCAATGCAGTGGGGTGCAGGAGCAGCTGGGCACCTGGCAGTGCACACCCTTTTTGGCCAGTTCTTAAACCACCCAAAGAAGCATCTCAAGTGCTGCCCTGCTTCTTCCCAGCTTCCAGCAGGAGTAACTGTAGAGCCAGGACAAGGAACTGGGGCTGCAGCTAAGCACACATCCCTCAGTCACAGATAGAGATGTAATCTTCTTCAGTTGCAGAGAGTTGAATGGAGAGCCCACTTCTTCCTGGGCTGGTAAATGACCTTCTGCCTCTCTGCCCAGAGCCAGGAAGCAAGGTTCACAAACTCCAGAAACTGCTGAGTTTTTGGAGAAAGCAGATCAGCTTCTGACACTACAGGACAGGTGGGAAAGAACAAAAGCTCAGCTATCAAGAAGCAGTGAGACTTGCAGAGCTGCTGGGGCAAACTGCAAAGCAGAAGCAGAGAACCACAGGATGGCAAGAAAAATCAGTCAGAAATCGGTCCTGAGCAGGTTAGGAAAGATGAAAAATTTCAACTCAGTGAAAAATTAACTCAGGAAGCAGAGCACTGACTTATGTGCAGGATTGATTTATCCATCCAAACAGCAAGTCAAAGTCCCAACAAAACAAATCCCCACTTGCTGCTTCTGTATGCACAAACCAGGCAACACATGATTGCAGCAGAGCATTCAAGATCCCAAGTCTGGAAGCCAATTCCCACAGGCAGACAGACCTAAAAGATGTTCCATGTATGTGCAAAGTCACAGAGTGAGCTGGACACAGAAACTGAACACGGGCACACCGTTCTCTGCCACTCTCTGCTCACCACTGCAGCACAAAGACACACAACAGGCAGAGGTGTCTAGAAAGGAGCCCTTGACAGGCAGCACCTCACTGGAACCCAGCCAGCCCTTGAGCCTGATGTGCACATCTTCTAAAAATACCAGTGGGCATTTTTGTTAAAAAAATTGTACATTCACGCATCACAACATATTTTAGTTGCTGGACAAAAGCCAAGCTGCCCTGCTGCTAGCAGGCTGTGTCAAAATGGAAATGTATTATACAAATTATTGAAGTGTTAAATCATGCAGTATGTATGCTGTCCAAAATATTAAAGGGTCAGAAAACTGTAGGGTACAAATACATGCATCTTTAATTTCAGGTTAAGATGCAGGCTTCCAAACTCAGGGAACAAATTTACATATCTCTTACCAGCCTTCTACATCTCTAAATTCCTGAATCCATGTACCAGGTGCCACCCCAGTGGCTACTATGGATCATGTAACAGGTCTAGTTTGCTGTGCACAGCCCAGCTTCTGTGGCAAGAATAAAGAAGGGAGCCCTCATAGAGGAGCTGTGGGCAGGCACACCCTGTGACTGTCTCTGGCTGTAACCAGGACATTTATATATTTAACAAATGCAATGTATGCCATAGTATATATGATAGGTTATAAACAATATGACTGTACTCACAACAGAGGCAATGGCAGTTAAGTAGATCTTGATGAACTAAGACATCTGAAACCCAGGTGAAAATCAGATGTCTGATGGTAGCAGCATCTTTTTGTCACTAACAGAATTTTTATTCATAAGTAGAGATTACAATGGTTATCCTATTTCTTTGTCCATTTGTGTTCCTGTGCACTCCTATGAAAAGGCAAGTCAGCATTGCCTTCTAAGCAGTCTCCCTTTCTTCATACAGCACAGCAGACAGGCAGAAAACAAAAGGATTGCAGAGCCCTGGCAGTTTTTGTATGTGCTGCCCAAATGTTACTACAACAGATACAACATAACATCACAAAAAATACAAGGTTCCTTTTCCTGATCTTAAAATGCTAGTCATGGAAAACAGAGCCATCATGGATATTCCATGACTACACCCACACAGGCAATGTTAAGTATGCACAAGAATAAGAGATTAGACCCCTCATGTGTGGAACAGAGTCTGCTCTGGATTACCTTTCAGAAATTCCCCATATTCTTTTTATGCTCAGAATTCCTGGTGCTCACAAAACCTAGATTAGGGAAGCCTAACAGATGTATGTTCTTTCTTCAGAAACAAAGTGATTTGAGGTGTTTCACTTCAGAGGAAGACCAGTTACAAAAACTGCAATATGGCATTCAACCCCTGAAATTCAGCTACCACATCTTTTACAGACTTGCTTAACTTCTTGCTTGTAATAGGCAAGAAACTATTGTTTAAAGAGAAAAAAAGAGAAAAGAAGAAAAGCATTCCAACTAAAGGTGGGAGAGATAAAATTGGAATTATGTATCACAAAGGTCTTAAGAAAAATAGTTTTCTTTAACATAAGGTTGAACTGGTGTAAGTGACCTTGTAATGTTAAAGTGCACCTTGATTTTAGTATAGTTGTTCCTTAACAGGCTGTGTAAATCAAAAACAATGAATAATTTTTCCCCACAGATATTACAAGGTAATACTTTAAAAATGAAATTTTAAAAAAAAGGGAAGATGAACTATTTGCAAGTGAGTATGAAAAACAGCCATTAATGGGACAGTGATAGTGAAATATCAGTAAGTCAAATCTCTCTACCCAAACCAATTTATTACTTCTAATTGCTTCATTTAACCCTCCTCAAAAAAACCCAAAAGCAAACCAAGACTTAACATGTAAGGTTAAAAGACAGGCAATATTTTGCAGGTTGGTTACTGAGAGGAAATGTGGAGGCTGGAGTTTAAATTGGGCTGAGCAATGACTAGCAGGGCACGAGGACAACCTGAAGAGCTTCTTGCTTTTCTGCACTTGTTCTCAAGACTGAAATTCCTTCTCTGCTTTTCCTCTGGGTAATAAATATGTAAATACAACCTGGTGGCAGAAGTATAGAGTGCAGGAATTAAATAAGACTCATGGTGAGAGCTGGAGGAGCTGGTTACAGAGCAGCCAGGCTACGCTAAATAACCTTTGCTCTCCCCGGGTATGGTCTAGTGCAGAACACTTTCTGATAGAAACCTACTAAAACAGCATGTGCAGCCATGGCTTCACTCCTAATGTCCCAGCATAGATCAAAAAGAAGGATTCAACTAAGTCAATGATGGAGAAAAACTAATTTCATGGTAAAATAATTCTAAAATATATTTAAGGTACATTGGCAAGGCTACTTTAAAGGGAATCTGCATTACAAAACATGTAAGGGAATTGAAGACTATATTCTCATGTTCTGCTGCTGCTAAAAAAACAGTTATTCTTTATCACTTTCTGACTGCAGCATTTTATGTAAACAATTTTCTGAGAAGAATACTTCTTCCTTTCTTCATTGTTTTGGTTTGGGTTTTATTTTTTAGACAGAATAGAAGGCACTGCTGCTTTTCCATCATCCTGAATTTCTATTTTCCTCTTAGAGGACACAGAAAAATAGGATGAAGAGAAAAACTGAAAATAACATTTTAACTTAAGGAAAGGCCAATGCCTAAATGTGAATCCCTAACATCTGCCTACAAGAAGTTAATTAGAAAACATGTAAAATTATGTTTTCACTTTTACATATGACAATACCAGGGGTCACTGCAGAAAACTTGTCAAAGCAGCTGCAGCAGAATTTTGCACATTTAGAGGGCAAGAAATGGAGGGTAGTTCTGCACTTCCTGCTACAGTAAAAGCATTTCCTGAAAGCACAGCTTAATTTGTTAACAAAAATGGAAAATTGCCAGATTTTCAAACCTGTACTTCTCCAAGCACAGAATATTCAATGTTTGAACAATACCTGTGAACCTGAAATGAGGAACTTAACTTTTGACTAGAACACAGAGCACCTGAAAATAACTATCACTCCAGATTCTAGATTGCTAGTATATTCACCACCAGGTAAAAAAACCCCAACAATCTATCAAATTGTTAGTACATGAGTGTTTTAAACAGAAGCGTAGCATGGTTTGTTTTCAAAAAACAGAATTATAAAGGGGAAAAAATGCTAAGACAAACAGACAAGAAAAATACACACATTCAACAAAGAGTTCAATTAAGGCAAAACAATGCCATTCAAAATCCAAATACCTGGTTATTGCTCTTTTATGTTTGCAATGCCAAATTACATTACAAAAACTACATATCAAAGAAACATTCGAAATAGTATTTTTCTCTCACTTATGTATCTTGTAACTGGAGAAACAGGTCCTTTGGCCAGACAAAGCTAATTTAAATTCAAATTATTTAAATTATATCACTTTTCTGTAATTGTGAAGTTTTGTTATAATCAAATTTGACCATACTAGATTTAGCATAACTCAAATGTAACACTGAATTTTCATGTCAGAGCCAAAAAGGAGTATTAATTTAATTTTCATCATTAAAAAGAAAAACAAAAGAAAAGTTGAAATGGATCACACATGGAAATAAATTAGTTTTCATTTCATGCATATGGTGAAATTAAATGGTGAAAAAATGGTGAAATATAACACCACTCAATTATTATTTCTTTAACAACTGTAACTAGCATGTAAGATACATTGCATTGTATGAATTTCAAAATTATTTACCAACCCCATGGTCAGCTGCTCTAATAGGGCTCTATTTGCTTAGAAAAAAAGATACAGAAGACCATAACTGAAGGAGTATTTTTCTTCCCTTTCGTTTTAAACCCAATTTCACTCTACCATTCTGTTTCATAGACACAAGTCTATAATAACAACTTAGCTGGTTGCTTTCTGTACCCTTTCTCATCCTATCAGATGCTGGAAATATGAAGGAAATCCCAGGAATGCCAGAGCACAGCACATTTGATTCCTGGCACCGATCCATGTCACCTGTCTGAGGAGCATCGCTGGTCACTGCAGCAGTACTGCTCACAGCAAGCACTACTTACATCCCACAGCAGGAAAATACAATCATCTCTGCCTGCAATACTCCCCACCTAGCCACAGACCTTTGTCTGCCACACTTCTCAGAAGAAGATTTTAANTTGCTTTCTGTACCCTTTCTCATCCTATCAGATGCTGGAAATATGAAGGAAATCCCAGGAATGCCAGAGCACAGCACATTTGATTCCTGGCACCGATCCATGTCACCTGCCCGAGGAGCATCGCTGGTCACTGCAGCAGTACTGCTCACAGCAAGCTGTGCTCCCACAGCAGTAAAATACAATCATCTCTGCCTGCAATACTCCCCACCTAGCCACAGACCTTTGTCTGCCACGCTTCTCAGAAGAAGATTTTAAGATTATGGTTATTTTCACGTTAATAGACAGGATTATTATTAGCTCCTTGGTTTTCTCACCTCGAAGGGATTTCCCAGGTGATGACAGAGCCTTGCTCAAGCACTGTCTTAAGCCACAAACTGTGCTGCCATCCTATCTGCTTCTACCTGTGTTCTGTATTCATTTCACCAGCTCCCCCTCTAGTCCCTGTTTGTTTTGCTAATGGACTTGCTGCCACAGCATACATAAAAGTCATACTAATATGATCAGGGAAATTCAAGTCCCCAAAAAGCAATCTCAAAATATTTCGCTTTCTGTAATGGTTTGTTTCTACAGCATGTCAGAAACTTTGCAGCTGAGAAAATGCCCAACCCAACACAGAAACCCAAAAGACAAAATTGGACACCATAGCTTGAACACCAGACATGCCTGCATGGGAATCTGAGGTGTTTGTTAAAGAAGAAACAAACTACGCTGCATTACTGTTTATTCTGAATTTCAATCATTCACTTCAGATAATGAGAATACACTGATGACCTTTTATAACAGACTAATAGATTCCCCGTGCAAAGCACTTGAGTCCTATCCATTGTGGAACATTACTTTTGGACCACATGACTGAGCTGAAATGTGGCTCTAGTCAAAGCAATTAATCTCAATTTATCCCACCTTCTCTCTAACAGGTTAGACTGTTACTCTTTTATCTCACGGGCACTGTGAGCAGCGTTGGTAAATATTCTGAAGGTGAAATTTTCCATGAACGGTCTTCCAAACACTTAGCCACTGTCAACCCAGGATGGCTGTTTTCAGTTCTCCCTGTCATGCAGGAGGGATGACACATGGCTCTTGCTAAAAACAGACACTTACAAAGAGAAAATCATTATATGCAGCCAAAGGAAGAAGGGTAAAACTTGCCAAAACTAATACTATGAAAAAAAACCCAAAAACAACTGGAGAAGATTCAAGAGACTTGGATAGCCTTGCACATATTTTACCAAAACTCATTTTCTATTGTACCTCTGAGGCACATGATGATGATGGTATTTCCACAGCTGAATTAACATGGCCAACACTCTGCAAAGTAAATAGGCTCCTATTGATTAAATTAAGCATGGGGTGAACTTAAGATGTTTTATCTGACCGTCAGTGAATGTTTTGCTGGCTGGGAATGTCCTGAAAGAGGAACAGAAGTGCTTGGAATCGATACTGTCCAAACCAATTTTTTTTCACTGTTATCAAGGACAACCCTGTAATTAAGAAGCAATTCCCTTAAACTGTCCACCACAGTACACAAGGATGACTGCCCAAGACAGCTTCTCACAGACAGAGTTTATACCTTGCCTCATGGGTTTGAATAATGTTATCACCCAAGCAGACTCTCAAGTGTATATAAAAGGCTTCACTGCAACTAAATTTTTGGTTGAAAAAAATGATGAACATTTATATTTTCATATTTACATGATGTCATCCTGAAGAACTCAGGGTATAATCAGGTATCATCTTGAAGAAGTCAAGACATATTAGATAAATTACACAAAGGCAAGTTAGTCTGAGATATTAGGTTTGTAATAACCTTGATAACTAGGAAGTCCTAGCTACATCTCAGAAGTATAGGAAATTTACCTTAGTCCACAGAGATAACACTGGTTATAGATTTGTATGCATATTATTAGTATTTTGGTCTGAAAGATGTTGTCCCAACACATTCCAAAAGCCTGCTGACTAATTTCTATACATCTGTGATACATCGTCACAATGTACCTGTTCCATCCATGGTTCCAACCCAGTGCTCCTCCCAGATCTGAGATCTGCAGAACTTTGTGTGTGCTTGGCCTTACTGCACCTCCTCACTCTCTCTTTATATCGAGGAGGGAAACAGTTTCCTTTGCTCAGAATTCTAAGAATTCAAAAAGAAAAAAAACTCCTGAAATTTAAAATACAATAAGATGTAGAAATGCCTACTTAACCAAAAGAAGAACCAGAAAGTTTACCTTGAATTTCTAAAAGAGAATTCATTACTTGAAGCACCTTAATGCAAGCTTTTCTCTTTGTTTGCAGGAATTTGTTTTCCTTTGTTTGTTTGCTTGGGTTTTTTTGTTTGTTTTAGATCTAGTTTATCCCTATGAAACATGAACTGTTCTATAAGATGGCTCTAAATTTACCAGAATTTGGAGTTACAAGTAATTTTATTAGAAATAAGTATTATAGTAGAATATAAGTAAGTTATAATGATGTTCAGCTAAACAGGTATAATAATTCTAAATAATAAGGTAAAATTATATACAGGGCTTGGTCTACGACAAATGTTTGAATCAAACAACTTTGTTCACATGAGCTATTTATTAGAACTACCACCTGTCTTGGCAAAAACTAGTGATTATTTAGTAATTCCAATAATTGAATGGTTTCATTTCAAACACAGTAACTGGCAAATTATTTACAAATCATTTTTGGCTTGTGCGCTCTTTGCTGAGAAGCTCTTTTCAAAATATTAGCTAAATTGAAAAAATATGTATTTTAGAGGAGAAATTTTCCTATAAACCTGATGTGTTTCTATTGTGTATCTCACACCATGGAAGGGTGCATAGAAAGGACTTCTCAGAATGAGTACTAGAGCACAGCAGCTTGGAAGAAATGAAGCACTGTAATTTAGCCTTTTTATTCATAATACTGCAATGCCCTGCAGACCCGCTGCTCCTCACCAAGCATTTGAATAATGTGTGGTTCTTGAAGTCCTGCAGCTCCTTCATGGAACATCATCAACTTTATAAAAAGGAAAGGGGTTTCAGGTAAAAAGCAATTGCTCAGGTTAGATGGTGCATTAAAAGTTATTTCAGCTGTAAGACAGGAAGGGTAAACTGTGGAAATGTTTTTTAAGAAAGGAAATTGAACATCATGAAATCACATAAGACCTGTGAGATTGAGATGTTTACCATTTATCAGGCAAGATAAACAAGACAGAGCAAACATCAGTTAGAGATCAGAACAGAAGACAAAGTTCCTCCAAGCATTTTACGTGACCACTGTTCCGCATCAATATTCAATCAGCTCCAGGGCAGGTCCTCAGCAAAGCAATAGTAAACTAAAGCATTGATTAGAGACAAATAAACCTAAACCAGTATTTATGGTTTGTACAAGGCCTAATGATCATTTAATACTATGATCTGGCTAGGAATTGATGCAATGTGAGGAGTAGAGCAAGACATAATGAGTTTTTTAGACTAACGGTGTATACATTGCTGTAATTTCAGGATAATATCGAAGTCATAGATCTTATGGAAAAAATACTTTGGCAGCTTGGTTCTCTTCTTGTTTTAATACCTTCTTTATAAGTAAATACAGGATCAGAAACCTGAGTAAGATCAGGGAGAGCCTGCTTGGAGCTGATGATGTGCATGTTAATGAAGATGCAGCCCCTACACAACAAAGATGGTTTAACAGAGCACCACCAGCATCTATCTCCAAAACACACATGCACACACCCTACAGAAAGCCCTGAAGTATGCACAGGCACAGGAGAGAAAACAAGGGGCCTTCTGCTCCTAAAGCAGAAAGGTATGCCAGGCTTATAAAGTCCAGGGAGCAGCACTATGAGGAGAAGTTAATGGAGCTCCTGCTCCTGAACTGCCCTGATTTGTCACCCTGCAGCTGCCTTATTAGGGAAGAGAATAAACAATTTGGACCAGAAAATGGGAATGCACACACAATTGTTCCATCTCCTTTTAGGGACCCTAAACACTCTAGTTCCCAGTGAGAATATTGAGTTGAGACACTTAGGGCACTGTCTGTGCTGCTCAGGAGTCATGGTGACTGTATTGTGTACATCATTCATTCTGTCACTTTTCACAGAATGATCTGGACACACTTCAAAGGTTCTTCAAAGAGTGGGATACTCAGAAATATTCAAACTTTGTGTATGATGTAGAGACATCTCTGCTAAGATTGCCTGCACTCCTAGAAGGATGCACAAACAGACTTTCAGGCAATAAAGAAATTTAACTGGAATTACATTAGTTAAAAGTGCTTATATATTCAGGGCTTGATAGAAATTTGGGAAAGGTTAGGATGACACACACAGACTCTAACACTAAAATTTCTTGCAGGCCCCACTTCACATCTATCAGTTTGTCTGGACTGAGCTCTCAGCTGTTTAAAGAGAAGAAGAGAATCAACTTAAAATCAGGTTATGATTAAAACTCAATGGCTGTATGGAAGAGGCAACTCTTATTGCAAGCTTAGCAGGATAACTGGAAAAGAAAGAGAATCCTTTACTCAACACAGGCAGATGCTACTGAGTCCTGGGGAGGAGAATCCATGAACTACTTGCATTCAAGAAAGGGAAATATTTTTAGAGTAACCCAGTAGACCAAGACATCATAAAGAAACAGATAAAGGTAACAAAGAACAAGATAGATATCCTTAGAACAAGGTGAATTTTGATTTTCCCTTTCAACTCTCTATTTAAAACAAGTAAAAGGAAACTGAAATAGCAACGATTAAACTTTTAAAGCAAGTATGTGAGGCAGAACCAAGGACCCTACACTGAGAATGTTCCATGTGTAATTTTCTGATGTGGAAAATCAAAGCAGTAAATCAATATGAAAAATCCAAATAAATAATTTTTTAGCAACCATAATGCCAGCTAACCCTTTTCCTTCTGAAATCTCATGCAGCTATTCCTCAGCCAAAGGAAGATGCTGTATAAGACCAAACATTTTTTAATGTGCTTTTCTGTTCCTGACAGTGTCCGGCAGTGAAGACAGAAAGACCATAAAAATAGGCCAAGCTTGTAATGCTTTGTTCTAAGCACAGTGGAGATTTCAGTTCAGGGATTTCCTGATACAGAGATGGTATCTTTGTGTTTAATAACCCTCAGCAGTTTTTTTCTTCCTTCACCTTTTATTCTTTTTCAAGACATGAAGACTTTTAGCAATACAGAAGCACTCTTGCAAAAAAAAACCAACCAGTATTTCATTAATTAATGTGAAAAACCATCTTAATGTGTTTATGTTGAACCTGTCACCTGCTGACATTTAATAACTCCAAGTTCTTATATTGCAAAAGGTAGTGACAATCATGTCTCAAAATATTTTTCAGCTAGAACATGGTTTTACAAATGCTCAGAAGATCCGCTTTCCTTGAAAGCCTAGACAAAAAAATGGTGCAAGACAAGTAACAGAAGTAATTTTTAATATATTGATTTCTTTCTCGTGGTTTATTCTAGGTGATTGCTTGGAACACAATCTTAAGTGTTTCTTGCATATAAAGTTCAGAGTCATGCTAAGACTTACACATATTTGACAACATCTTAATTCTATACCAATGGTTTATCATTCTGCAAGCTACAAACAAAAAGGACAGGACACCTGTGATTGCATGAACATGAAAGGATAGGACAGCATGAGCAGCCCCAAAACTCCCATCAGAGAGATAATGATTCAGGGGAGCTTCAGGAAAGGAGGGAAAGCATGCCATGGATGCCACCAGTTAATTTTTAATTTTTCCTGTAGAAGTAAAAAGGCTAATTAAGTTTCCCTGCTTGAACAGCATTTATATTTACAGTAACTTGTGAGACTTTCTTTTTTAAGACAGAAAATACAGGCTTTCTGAAGTCACAGCATTTGTTGAAGTTATCAGGTTAATGCTGTGGTATCTTCATATTCCTTTTCCAAATTTTGAGAGGCTACAAAAATAGCACTTGTCAGAGACCCTACACTCTGTGTTATTGTAAAACCATAGCCAAGTGTTAAGTAGTTACTATGATCAAGCAGTTTTCTGTTTACAATTTCATATGGCAATTTGCTTTTTAGTTCTCTCTGTATAACAAACACAAAAAGCTCTTTAAAAAATGTAATGTAAAATAACATACCCATTTCTCTCTGTAGGGGAATTTCTGAAACTCCAATTTTTGATGGCTTCAAAGTTCTCAAATGTGAATCATAGCCTTTTTTTTTCTTTTTTTTCCCCAGAAATATTAAGCATTTTTCATCATTTGATAAACAATGTAAAAACACAAAAACATCCATGAGCCTTTCTCAACAATAAACTGTATACAAATGGCAGACTTTTGCAACATTTCAAAATGTCAAGAATCCTTTTAGATACTTTAAGAACTAAAAAGAAGTACAAGTAAAGCAATTCATTTTTTGAATGTATTTAGATTCAATATTCTTCTTTGCACAGTATATTTTCTATTTGATTATGGCAAAGTGTTAATTAATCCAGCACAATGAATCATTTATTGCAGCATCACAGAAGTACCTTACACAATCATAGTGTACATATGCAAATGCCTGTGTTTCTTTTACAGGAGGAAAAAGCAGCACTGTTTGGATTTCTCAAATTCATATTGGGAAAATGAGGGCAATTAGAACCTACCCACTGAGCACTGGTACAGCCACACCTGCAGGACTGGGTCCAGTACTGGACAGAGTACTGATAACATGAAGGGCCTGGAGCTGCTCTTCCCTGATGAGAGGGTGTGAGCCCTGGAATTGTTCAGTTCTAGAAAAGAGAAGGCTTGGAAGGTTTGGAGGATCTCATCAATGTATAAATAAGGGGGAGGTGCAAACAGGAGGGAGCCATCACTCCCTTCCTTGCTATTTCCATCCCTAGCAGTGGCTGACACTGGATACTTATCAAAAGAATGTACCATCCTCTTTCATAGAGCAATTCTTTCTCTCTGCCCAACCCTCCAGCAACCTTTCATCTTCCTGTAAATTGCAGTTCAGGGATTCCCAGTTCCCATCACCATGCTTAACGGCCTTAGATGGAAGTATCCATCACAAATGTGTCTAATTGCTTTTGAACCCATTCAGATTTTAAGCCTCCACAACACTCTTGCAGCAATGAACCCTGCAATTTAATTATACACAAAATGATGAACTACTTCCCTTCATTTGTCTTAAAGCTACTACTCGATCATTTCACTGGATATAGTCTTACTTTTGTACTATGAGGAAAAGCAAATAACTCCTTCACCTTCTCCATGATATTAAAGATTTTGTATATTTCACTCTTAATTCTTCTGAGTCATTCTTTTTCTAAACTGAAAAAGTCTTTAAAGTCTCTTCACACAGAAATTGTTCCCTCTCTCTGATGTAAGACCTCTTGGATTTATACCAGAGCATGATGCTTTTCACTTATGCTTTCTTCTCTTCTCATGATCATTTCCTAACATTATCAAAATCCTCCTAAAATTCCTCCTTTTCAAGCTGAAGAATGCAATTTACTCTTTCTGTGTGCAGAATCTGTCCCATCCTTTATATAGTGCTATTATGTCCTTCTTGAGGTTGGGAGACAAAACCTGCATCCATGTAAAAGTCCTGCACTGTAACACAATGGCATTTTGTTTTATTCAAAAGCTGACGATGCAACCTGAACTATTCGATTTTCATCCTATATCTTAAAATCTAAACTTGTTCTTCATGTAAGTAGAAAACTGTTGATATGAGAAACAGCCCAGATCAAGAGAGAACATATTTGAATTTCATTCCAATCAAGAGACACCTTTTTAAACAAATCTCAAAACAGAATGAAGATGTTCCTATGACAAATACCAGCCAAAAGAATCACAGAAGCTAATAAAGAGTCAATACCACCTTGAAGAAACCTGTGTTTGTTTCTGACCATTTACTGCCATTAAATGGTGCACTGGCAGATAGCTTGTTCTAAGCCAGCCATTGGCCTTGCCAGACACAAGCCCAGCTCTCCTCAGTCTCTTGACTTTGCCCACATGCCACACACAAAGAAACTGTTATCTAGATGACAGAAGTAGCTGTGCAACAACAGACACTACAACTAAAGCATGGCACTGCTATTCCATCAGTACTCATCTGTGGAGTATTGTGCTCTGCAGGCAAACTCAGGCTGTGAGTTCTAGAAGGATTTCTCTTTTCTCGAAGGCTTCAGTCTTTCTCTGCTGTACCAAATTCCATAACCTGCATGTTTTGGAATGGATCTCTCTAGCAGAGAGATATATTCTAGTTATATTCTACCTCCATGGATATTTCTTTAGCCACTTCCTCCAGATGGCTTGACTACAGGTCTCAGAAAAATTCCTCCTGAACCTGATCGAGCCTGGCCCAGGAGGATGATCTGAGCAGCTCCATCCTCTGCACATCTCATGTGTGCTGTCTCTCAGAACTCCTGTGAGCTCATGGCAGTCACCATCTGCACAGAAATAAGAGAGCTCTATGCTAAACACAGATAGAGCAGTGTATTTTGCAAGCACTCCTCCTGCTTCTTTGGAGTCTCCAGCACTTTTCTTTTCTCAAACCATAGAAGGAAGGCTGTACTGCCCCTTGAGACAGCAGGAAAAAGAACAAGTAAGCACTTCAAACAAGAACTCAGAATAATGAGGAATGTGAACAAAATAAATGCACAGGACAGAAAGAAAAAACCAGGATGGTCTATCATTTTCCAGCAATGGTATCTAAATCAGGGAGTGTCTCCTGACCTGGCTACAATAAGTAAATGCCTGAGTGAAGTCACTGTAAACACCATGCTATTGTCAGTGTAGCTCTCTACCATCTCTTAGGAGAAAGTCTATAGACATGGCATTCTCTTCATCCTGATAGACAAGCCTGCTGTAAAAAAAACCCTGAAACACCATAGATGATCCATCAAGGGGAAGGAAAGGAGAATCCATAGAGATTCAGCATATTCAGACTTTTAAATCTGGACCTCTAGAATGCTAAAACACAAAAAGGATGCGAAAGTTTCAAGCCCACCATTCAAAGTTCAGAGATGAGAAAACAAACCCTACTTTAAGCAATGTTGTCATCTCCTTGTTAAATGCACTATGTAATTACATGATCACGCACTCTTCTTGTCCATTAAATCACATAAAGGACAGATGAAGCTGAGAATGTCAGCGATGCTTGTCTACAAAATCAGCCATATGGATCTCCTTATTTCTGCTGTCACAAAAGTGAGATAGTGAGTAATGACTCAGACAGGAAACTTGAGAAGAAAAGTAGATTCAGGGTGGTTTACACTCTCCAGAACTGGAAAACTGTATGTCATCTCTAACACTGCTGTGCAATCCCTGTGTGATGTTGATCAAGGCTGCTCTTTAAAGACAATCACCAAGATCCAAGTTCTTCCCCACCAGTTAAGTCAGGTCTCCATATCACATGGGCAGAGGTAGCCAGGTGTACTGAGTGCTCGCTTGTGGAGCTTTGCTCCTCCATAAACTACAGAGAGGACTGTGGGCACCCAGCAGTCTCCACAAGATGCCTTTCTACATCTATACTACATCCAGTATGACCCAGCTTGAGGCCTGATTCATTATTTAATTAATCCAAATACCTGTAACTGCCATTGATACACAAACACAGCAAGATATTACTAAATAAAAAATGTTCAGCCCCAGAGTTCCCAAATCCATCTGTCCAAAATTATTTATTACAATCTCTGTGTCTTATTTCCTCGTATGTGTGCAGTGATTACAGCACCACCTCACTGCATAGGGATGCTCTAAAGATAGTTTGCAAAGATCTAAGAGGTTGCTGTAATCAGGGAGGAGATGGTGTTTTTTCTAATGTGCCTTTGATAACCTGACATCTTACAGGGAGGGCTACAAAGAACAGCTCAGGGAAATGAAAAGATCCTATCTGCAGTAGGGTGCATCTGTCGTACATAAATGACGCACGAGAATGCACAACGAACACGAGCACACAGCGAGTGCCTCCTCACACAACAAGACTAAACCCCTGGGAAAAATGAGATGGGAATTCTTGCTGTTGACAGGGTGTTTGGGGAGTCTTCATATTTTCAAGAATGATTTCTTAAAGTGTTTTAAAATTTCTTTTTGCATTAAAAAGAATGATAAAGAATCGTATCTGTGCTTCTAAATACCCACTAAAAACAAGGTAAAAAGCAAAAAGTTTTACCAATGTATCACTTTTGATAACATGAAAAATACAATTCCTTGCCTACCTGCAGAGGGTAGAAAGAAAAAAAGCAGATTAATAAACATGAGCAATTCAGACTGATTTTGTATCTCCCTAACCCATGGAAGTCATCCACAAGTGAAACAAAGGTATGTTATAAAACCAAATGCTCTATGAATGTCTCTTTGAATAGAACACTGCATGGCTTAAGCACCTACATTTGATGAAAATAAATAGTTCCTTCAGTGACTGAAGAGTTTTTATTACTTTCTGAAAATTACAGATACGAAAATCCACAGAAGTGAATAAGCAACACAGTGAGTCATCTGAGCAACAAATTAGTTCCATTTAATTTTTCAAGGTTACTTTATAAATTAAGTCTGATGAGATGTCTGAGTCATTAATGCTAGAAACGTCAAAGGAATACATTCTATTTATAAATTTTCACGATTTTGAGTTATATGAAAGTGTGTCCAGTTTTCTGGGTTTTTTTCAAAAGTTGTTTCCCAAGTGTCTGCAAGCAGGTGATCCCAGAAGTGTGTACACTGTATTTTGAAAGGCATTAATAATTTCAGTACCCTGACCAGGATACAGAAACAGTCATATAAATTTGTATTTCTTAGGGCAGCAAGAGTGTAACCAATGACAGATCCTAGAACAGAGACCTTAAACGTCATGTGTGCACTAATGCTGCATAACTTTACAAATAACAAACATTACTTGAAAAACTGATTATCTGAAGATGGTTACCCTCTACTATTGCTGTCTGAGAAGTGTCATGATCTTTCTCAAACCCAGGCTACACAGTGTTTGTGTGAAAATACACTCCCCAACTTCCAAATCACGCTTCTCATTTGAAAGTGTGTATTGCCTCCACTGCTCCCTATGGAAATAGGAACGACTCCAAGCACTCGTGCCACATGGAGCTGGGTCAGATGGTTGGTTATGATTAAGTTCTGCCTCAGCTTACTGACCTGAATAAATTCTAAGACATACAGAACAAGATGATAAATTCTCACCCAAGAATACCAACCATTTTCTCTAATAGCTGGATGATGTGGAGTGATTCAGTGAAACTCCTGGGACTCTTTTAAAAGATAATCTTAGTCATGGCTTGTGTGTTGATTTGGACAGAATAACTCAGAAATTTACCACTGGGATTGTGAAAGGCACCAGAAATATTTGTGATAAATGACTGTAAAGGAAAAGTAACCTCAGAAAACCTTGAAAAGTATTCTCTCCTATTCAAAACTACCTTTTTAATTTTAATTTAAAATATTTTAATCAATGTCATGGACAATTTGTTTTATGCCATAGAGAATGTGCCAGTGATGCTGACTAATTCCCCTGTAAATATCAGGTAATCCTGGTTCAGCACTTCACATCACAGAATTATTCTGAAGACCAGAAAAATAGGCTTTCCAGACTTTTATTCCTTAATCTATTTCTTTCCAATATGTACTATACCATCTGGCATCACTAAAGCACAGTAACTCACTTTTGAATACATAAAGAAGTTTGAGCCCAGCACATACCCAGATCATTATCCATTTCTTCATTTATTCTTATTTGGTGGATCTATTTCTAGATCTTCCCACTGAAGGTGGGAAATCCTGATTTCATAAAGCATTTCTGCTTAAAGCATACTATTGTTTGGCTCTCTTTAATGAGAATTAGGGTGCAACTTAGTGGAATCTAACATATTTTCCTTTAGTCTACTAACACATATTACAAAAAAAAAATCAGTCTCATTAATACATTTTTACTCATTTTATACATATATATACATATATAGTTCAGAAGTGGCATAGAATCCCAGTAATACTGGGATGTAAAGATGAAATGTTGATACCTGCTCAAAAGATTTCAATACAAAATTTGAGTTGATTTGCAGTATGTCCACTTCCACTTAATCTATTCAATTACATCCAGAAGGTAGTTATGAGCACAAGCTACTAAAATAATTTGAAGATTTTATCTTCTATTATAAACTACTGGCTAGATAAATTAGCACTAAATATCACTGACTAATACTGCGGGGACAAACTTCATAATTAAAAGAATATAAAGGGTTGAAAAATTGAAGCATTAACATTTCCTGTGTTCTGATATTAATGAAATTTTTAATATATTTTTGCTTTTACATGTGAGTCTGTTTGTTTGAGAATAAAGAGTGAGCAGTGCCCTGGCAGCTAGGAGGGCTATCTGTGTCCTGGGGTGCATCAGGCAGCCCAGCAAGGGAGGGGATTNTTACAAAAAAAAAATCAGTCTCATTAATACATTTTTACTCATTTTATACATATATATACATATATAGTTCAGAAGTGGCATAGAATCCCAGTAATACTGGGATGTAAAGATGAAATGTTGATACCTGCTCAAAAGATTTCAATACAAAATTTGAGTTGATTTGCAGTATGTCCACTTCCACTTAATCTATTCAATTACTTCCAGAAGGTAGTTATGAGCACAAGCTACTAAAATAATTTGAAGATTTTATCTTCTATTATAAACTACTGGCTAGATAAATTAGCACTAAATATCACTGACTAATACTGCGGGGACAAACTTCATAATTAAAAGAATATAAAGGGTTGAAAAATTGAAGCATTAACATTTCCTGTGTTCTGATATTAATGAAATTTTTAATATATTTTTGCTTTTACATGTGAGTCTGTTTGTTTGAGAATAAAGAGTGAGCAGTGCCCTGGCAGCTAGGAGGGCTATCTGTGTCCTGGGGTGCATCAGGCAGCCCAGCAAGGGAGGGGATTGTCCTGCTCTGCTCTGCTCTGGGATGGGCTCACCTGAGTGCTGGGGGCAGTATAAGAAAGACAGGAAAAGATGGTGAAGGATCTGGAGGGGAAGCCATATGAGGAACAGCTGAGGTCACCTGGGCTGTTCAGCCTGGAGGAGATTGAGAGGAAACCTCATTGTGGTCTTCAATATCCTCATGAGAGGAAGAGGAGGGGCAGGTACTGATCTCTCCTCTGTGCTGAGCAGGTGACAGGACTTGAGGAAACAGCATGAAGCTGAGTCATGGAGAGGTTTATCTTGGGTATCAGGAGGAAGTTTTTCACCCAACAGTGGCTGAGCACTGCAACAGGTTTCCCCAGGGAAGTGGTGACAGCACCAAGCCTGTCTGAGTTCAAAAAGTTTAGAACATGCTCTCAAGCATATGTTGTGATTCTTGGGGTGTCCTGCAAACGTCCAGGAGTTGGACTCGATGATCCTGATGGCACCCTTCAAATTCAGCATATTCTACATTTCTATGAACACTAAATGCAACATACAGAGTGCAGGAAAATAATCAGAAATTCTACAGCAGGCAGATCCAAGGAAGCATTTAGTGGATTTCTGGTGCAAAAATCAAGAGTGGGATGCAACCTCCACTCTTCATCCTCTCCCTGTAATGCAGTTCCTAAATTCACTGGTCTTTCAAACACACCAGTTTCCTAAGTGCCTTTCATGTATGCTGTGCATATGTTTGGCTGTTTCCAGAACTGAGCAACTGGCCACCCATCTGATTACACAAGATTTGAAGCCAGGAAACTACAGAAAGCAATGCAAGAGCTCCCTGAGGAGCCAGTCACAACATCCTACTAAGTACCGAATTCACATGACCATCCCCAAACCAGAACCAGTGATTTTCTTTTTAAAACTGAGCTGCTAGAGTTCCCTCACTTACCAGCCTCCCATGCTCACCTCTACTACAGGCTGCAGAACTGAAACTCATGTATCTCACTGCTCTGAACAGCTCTGCACAACCCCAGGTTAGACTGAAAAGGCCAACTTTTCCCAGTACTCTTTAAACTTGGCTAACAAAGCCAAGAACTAGGGGAGAAGGGGGTGTATTGGGCATAACAGGCTGGGGCAGGGAAGAACCTGCAAGAGTGACCTGTGAAAGAGAAGGTCAGGGACTGTCTTGTGCTGGTCAGAGCCACGTCAGCAACCAACAAAACAGACCCATCATCTTCCACAACTATTCATCTTATTCCTTGATACTGGAATCAGAAATTACAAGTTAATAAAAATCAGCAGTGATTTCCCAGTTTGTGACTGGTTTTGCTCGTGATGCAAAAGCTCTCCTTTAGTGTGTTCATCTGCACCTTGGAGGATGTTCAGCTTCTGTGCTTGCAGAACTGCATGAACAAGTGAGATGAGAAGAAAACTTCTTTTCAAGGTGCTGATGGATGGCATTAAGTCAGAACACCAAATTACTGTTAAAAGTGCCATCCATTTCTGAATTAATTTAGATACTCTTGTAAGTTTCTTCATATAAATTACATATTTTTGGATAGTAAGAAATACAACAACCAGCCTGTGGAACAGTGGCACAGGAATTTACTGTGCTGTTACATGAAAGGTACTGAGGATATCAATTCCTCAGGCTTCTGAGCACAGAGTGAATCTCCATTTAAGATCCATAAGGAACCACAGGGACCCATAACCTTCCACATAACATGTCATACACAAAATTTTCCACTCAGCTACAGTTCTCCACAGATGGTCTTCCAATTTTATCCTTTCAAGACAAGTTGAAAAATATGAATTCAGTATAATGAAAGTCCAAAGCTCTTCACCTCCTGGTTTAAAATTTCTATCAAATAACAAGCACTGTGTTCCTTTCCATGTTGTTTTTTTCCATAAGTTTTCCACTTCTAGGTTTCCTCTGTGCCATTTTTGAACCTTTACTTTCCACACAATTTTCTTTTAACTGTATTTCAGTAGAAAGGCTGGAGATTAAACTCCATAAATTTTAGATCTCCCCTCCTATTTAGGAAAATCTGCCTCTTAAACCCTGGCAAATTTCTCAGCAATTCTTCCATTTCTAGCCCCCAGTTTTCAATTCCTACTGGACTATAAACCCCTAAAATGCTTTTCTTCTAATCTGACTGGAACAGTAAAGACAAAACACAGTCTTTACAAAGGCAAAGCAGTATTAAACTCCAGACACCTCAAGGAACTTGCCTTGTCAACAGTCAAGCACAGCATTAACAGCAAAGCTACAAACTCTAAAGTTGTTCCTAAAGTTACGGATTTTTAACAATTTCTAAGTCATGACCACTGTAAGCAGAATCACAGCTTTTGATCCACAAACTGTGTCAGTGTCCAGCTCTTGTCAATGTCCTGCCTTTACAACTGCCCTTCATCTCTGCTGTGCCTTCAGGAGTACAGCTCATATGGGACTTGCTGGTTGGACACAGGACCACCAGAGACACACACAATTACTATTTGCTCCATCTATTCTGTCTAAGTGCTACCAGGAGACTATTTAGGCAGCCATTTCTCTACATATACCTCCTGAGGTTAAAACTTAACCTATGTGTAAGACCAGCCTTACTGGATAAAAACACATGTCAGCCTAACCAATCAACCCCCTCTCTGAAATAACAGCTGTAGGTATAGTACAAAAATTATTTCCATTAATTTAGAAATGCTTCCCGATCATTTTACTGAATATATCCTAGTCTAGTGCTCTCCAAGACATTTATGACTTGATATAATATTTATATAATAAAGTCAGCTTTTCCTCAATCACCTCCTTTGTAAACTGGAGAGCCTTAGTCTACTTAATCTCTCCTCATCCAGCAGCTCTGTCCCACTCAAGATGTAAGTGCACAGCACATTTATAAAACACTTTCCATTTTGTCCTCACCTCCTCTCCTAACCATTTTTAACATTGTTCTGATTGGTACTAAACACAGCACCAGCATTTTCAGGCTCCTATCACAATGATTTCCACAACTCTTTTCTGAGTGCTAATGGATAATTTACAGCCCATCGCTGTGTTAGCAGCAACAGTTTTATCCCCTTTATGCTACTTTGAATTTATTGCTACAATTTTATTTCTTGCATTATTGCGCAGTCACTGAGTATCATGAGATTCCTCAGTAATTCTTTGGTTTTAATTTAATGCTTTAATTATTTGATGCTACAGAATTATGTCTTTTTTATGACTATTTGTCATTTTTCCAGATTAAGAAATGTGTTGAATAGTATATATTCAATGAGATTCCATTTAGATCCCAGCCATACTCTCCTGCCAGATTTGTGGTAACCTCCCCCCAACAAAGAAATATCATGTTTACTCCATACACTGTCTCACTTTACTAACAAAACTCAGCTCTACATACTCCTACTCAATGAAATAATGATGCTATCTCTAACATCCCAAAGCCTCAAAGAAATTAATAACTGGAAAAATGGGAATCAGAATGTCTAAAAGAAGATGAGGGAAGGCAAGGGATGATTGTATTCCAGGGATTGCCATGACTCCTCAGAGCTTTTCAGTTGATCCTCCTGCTTTCTCCCAGTACTTTCTCAAACAAGAGTTAATACTCCAGACAGTACCTACGTGAGCAACTGGGTATTGCTTTGAGAAAGTGTCAATCTTTATGCTGAAATACTTGGGTTAAACTGGGATGCCATGACTAGCATCTAACCCAGCAGCAAGAGCAATAATTTCCCTTTTCTCCTACTCACAGAATCCTTTGGCATCAGTTCTAGCATGTTGTTGTTTCATGCGCTGATTCAACTCACTAGCCAGAGAGAGGTTCTGTTTATTTTGCTAGCCTAATTTCTTTCCAAGCTATTGAGTTTAACTCTTAGGCAAAGCAGTGTGGGGAATATCAGAGTCACTGAGTGGGAGCACAGCCTCTATTTCCTTTGAGATGAGTTCTTGCCATCTCACACAGCCTCACACCATCAGGGCAGGGGATGTCGCAAGAGCAAGGCTCTCTCTTCTCCTCCCATGACATATTAGATTTTACCTCCAACTCAAGAGAGAAATACACTCACTGAAAAACAGAAGTTTCATTTTTAAACGGAGTCTTCACTGGATTACCAGAAAATAAATGAGGAATGTTTTTTAAATCATATTAATAATCATCAAGATCATCTAGAATTACTACATCAAATTAGTCATCACCAAATCATCATTTATTCCTCTAGGAAATATTAAGATTAACTGCCCGTAAAGTCCCAAAGACACAGAATTCCAATAATATCACTCCTAATGTGCATTTACTTTAATTAATCTGTAAACAAGCCTCTGGTCTTGAGATCGAAATGTCCACCTAGTGTTCCAGTGAAAGTCTTACAAGGTATTGTGATCAGAATATTTTTCTGTCAATTCTAACAATTCTTGGCCATTACTCAGTGCCTAAGACCTGGGCATTTTGAAGTGAATTTCTACTCATTGTACAATCTGATCATAGTAAGATTCAGATGGAGGCAAAGTTTAGGGTGATTAAGGCTGCTAGAAGAAGTAATTTTTTCACTTGAGTGAATGCATTCAACATCTAATTCCTCTCCAGAACCATCATCTGATGCTTAGCAGCTAAAACCCCAACTTAATTCCATCCTTATTAGGAGGGACACAGACAAATCTGCTCGAAACCAGAGTGATTGTGCTCCAACTGTCCAGTGCAGTTGTCCAAGCACTACCTGCCTTGTGCTACTCCAGGGCATTGTGTTAGTCACATTCAGTGGCTGATGCTGCTCCAAGGTATACAAGTTAAGTAACCACTAATTCATCCTGTTCTCAGCAACCAGGCTCTGGTGCAGCTAAATCTCCCAGAAACGTGCAGTCAATTGTTATTAGATTATTAGTAGAGCCTCCCTGACCTTTGCTGTCTTGAAATTAAGCTGCTCAGGGACTGAAATAAGCATCTCATTTAGGTGCACAGTAGTAATTTCATCTTAAAGTATAATGCCTGTAAGCCATTTATAAGTATTTTCTAAGGTATCTGAGACTGTTACTTAGTAGTTGACATTTCCAAATTACACACCTCCTGAACTATTCCATATGGGGTAAAAGGGCATCTAATTCAGTTTTTCATGCTCTTAACTACATGGAACTTACCTTCCTTAATGACACAAAACTTTGAGCACACATTATTCGATCAAACTTGAAGGGAGTTGTTAAGTGTTTTCATCAAATGCCTACAACAACTGTTTTGTTCACAACAGGCAGCAGTGTTCAAAATAAAAACGATTTAACTGCTGAAGCACATTAAGTTGTCTCTCATCTATGCATATGCAGATTTGCTGGAAGTAGGAATTGTTTACTCTTTTTCTAAAGCCTTTAAATTTGCAGTAGGCAGCTTTTAGCATGCCACTGCATCTGATCATCAGGGTTTTAGGACTCAGTTAATCTGGAGATAACACTTGGCTCCCTATATTGTGTTCACCTGTGTAAATAAATAAGTTAGAGAAATGCCGTACTTTGACACGTACCTAATATCCACCAAATTTCCACAGAAATACTGCAAAAATTTTCCCAACCCCCTGCAACATACATTAGGGACTGTATGAAGGGAAAATAATTGCCTGCTTCACCTATAACATGACAAAATATTATTAACCACATTAATATTATAATTGGTTTATGACCTACCTCCTTGAACCATACTGTCATTTTGTGTTTTCATTTTGTCTTGTCAATACTGTTACACAAGAATCTTTAAAATAAAAAGAGGAGACTAAGGAATGATGCAACATCTTAGGAAGGCCATTGTTACTCCAGTTGTGAAATCTCTTTTAGGTATCTGAAGCAGTAAGCGGTACAATACTGTTAAGTGAACTCTACTAGAAACACACTTGGGTCCCCATTTCTCTTGCACAGAGGAAGGAGCACATGGAGGCTGTTTTCCTGCTATATCTACGTTTTCTAATGACTGCTTCATCTTTTGGCAGGTACGGTCACCAACTGAGATTCACTGACACTGGAGAGACCACAACAGTGTCCTTTATATCCCATCATGAGCTGTGATGCTGGAAACTCATAATATGTAAACATCACTCAATCAGAAGATGACAGTAACATGCCCAAGCTCTGTTTTGGACAAATACTTAGGTTTTAAAGTCCTTCAACAGAAACAGCTAGGAGTGAAAGAGTAAAGAAAAATACAAATATTTTTGGTTTTTATAGGAGATCAAAACAGAAACCTACCCAGCTGCTACTCCGAGGAACATAAGGAAGGTACGAGGAGAACAAATATCTGTAGGTGCTGCATAACTGGCCTCCCTCTCCCATAAAACAATGAAAATAAGTCTCAGCCGCCTTGCTTGCTCCTCCTACACATCTCAGGAAGGGATTTGATGGGGTGGCATGGACAGTAGAATAATTTTAAAGCCTGGACTTACATGAACCATCTCATCCAGACTTAAACCAGAACAGGAATTGCACCCAGCCATCTGCACTCTCTACCCAGTTGCAACAATCTGTGACACACATATGCAGCATCCTGTTGTTCATATTAGCAAAATCAGAAAGTAACTTGCCTTGTTGTTGAGACTGAAAGAGATGAAACTGCTTTTCTGCTCTCATAATGAACCGGTCAGTAACTCAAAGACTCATATTTAACAACTGGCAAGGGTAGATGGCCAAAGGTTTCAATGGATATGAAACGTGGCAGAAAGCCAACAGACATGGTCCCATCAAAGGGAAGACTGTAGGAAGGAAAAATAAGATCAGGAGAAGTAGTGGACCTGAGCTTTGGAAGAACACTTGGTGAGTAAAATCAGATCATTTTTGCCCTAACTGAGATTTATATTGTATGCACAACAGGTGCATAGTCGAATATACATGAATTAATAAAGATGCTGCCTGCCATTTGAAGTGGCACTACAGCATCTGTCCCACCTCCTGCCTGAGGCTTGAGAGTGAACCAGAACCATTAGACACACTGGACTGTGGGGAGCAACACTCAGCTCTGCAGTTGCTTTGCAGACGTTTCCAAGTTATCTCTCTTGTTGATAAACCAGTAAAACACATTTGATGTAAGTAGTTAACTATTTCTCCCTGGTATCTCTGCAGTGTAACTAATGCAGAGATGGTAGCAAACAGATGTCACAGGAACCAACAAATGATGAGGCTTAAGTAAGTGTTCAGTACCATTCTCATACTCAACTACACTGGAATATAGAAATCTATGAACTGCCCATTCCCACCAGGACAACTCCTGTAAGTGAATTTCCAGAACCAAGACAGAAAATTCGTGAAGCCTGCAAGGACAGTGAGGCCACTGAAGCAGGAAGACATCTCCCTGTAGCCTAGAGATCATGTCTTTATGGTCACTAACCCAACAGTATTGAGCCAAATCTACCCTAGTGCTCTAATAGAGAAAAATAATCACAAACCAAAAGTGAAATTTTACATAGAATAGAATCATAACATTATTTAGGTGGGGAAAGACCATTAAGATTGAATCCAACTGCAATGATCCTGCACAAAACTGATAAGTGTGTAAAACCATCTTGAAAGGTTATCAAATCATGCCAAAACTGCAATTCTTTTGGATCCTCACTTCAACTTTTTCTGGTTTTACTTGTTTCTTTCAGGGGCAAATACATGACCTGTAAGCACTGAATAAAGAAGAGTTTAATGCAAATTTCCATCACAGTTCAATGAAGCATTCATTGAACAGCAGATGTTATTAGCTTTTGATATTAGGAATCCCACAAGTCAGTGTCCAGCCTGAGATTTGGATTCTATTTTCTAAAAAAATATAATGAACAAGGTGTATGTCACAATGAAATAAGCCTATGTGTTACCTTTTAACCTCCATGCTTTGTATTAATTAGTCAACACCATAACCTGAGATTGTTTGTCCTATGAGAACCTAAAAAGAGAGTATGAACCACCACTTGCAGAATAAAACCTTTCTGATTAGAAGTATCATAGCTACTTTTGTAAATATGCTGCATTCAAACCGTGTAAGAACCAAGTGATCACTGTGTACTCTTCGTAGTTCTCAGAAAACCTTTAAAAATGTTCTCCCTCAAAAATGAAAGTACTTGAATTAGCTTCCATCCATAGATAATCTACACAAAGAAAAAGAAAATATTTTGTACTCAGCAGAGAAGATTTTCTTCCCTGTTGCAGAATGAAATGGGAAGGGAGGCTTTTGACCAACTTGAGCCAGAGAAACTTTATTTATCTTGCTGATAAATTTAGCATGGTATAACTTGTATCACTGAAGTGATTGTCCTATCATTGCATCATTCTGACCCAGCCAGTCTTGAGAACATGACAGGGCTTCAAATGCACTGACAGTACTGCAGACAAGCAAAACTTAAATATGCATGAGGTGAATCAAGCACTGTCATTTACAGGATCACTTGGAAACAACGATCAGGGACACAGATCTCTTGCAGTTTGGGGGGCTTTTTTTATTTGAACAAGTTGGATAAAACTTTACAGAGAAATATATGTACTCTTCTCCTGCATTAATTTTGAAGGTTGGAAAGGATAAGAAAAATTAGCGTTGGTAATTACATGCAAACAGATCTGACATAATTTTATTTGAACAAAAAATAGATTATTCAAAATAGCACAAGCAGCAGGCCTGAGATGGATTAGTGGTAAGTAATCCTCCCAATACTTCCTTGTAACAGCTGATTACATTGTTTGCAAAACTGCAGGAAAGTTGTCCTCTATTTTTCCAAGAAACACTCACTGCAATTTACTTTATAACCATCTTACCAGACTGGGCACCTTACTGTCCCCATTAGAGCTGTCACTAACATCTTACAAGAAGGTTCTTGGCACTTTTTATTCCTTCTGGTGAAAGGACCACCACCTTCAGCTACTGTGACATTAGAGATGGGCCAGCATTAGCCAGCCGAATAAAAAGTAAAAGAAAAAGATTCCAGCATTTATGATTACAGAATGTATTATGTTTGGAAGATACCTGCAGAGCTACAGTGCAGTTATTCTGGGTTGCCTTCTTGATTAATTTAGTCATTTCAGGATTTGGTTTGATGGAGTAAAAGCTCAACAGTCTGCATTTGCTCATAGCTGGCCAAGTTGTATTGATTCAACAAAATACCAGCAGTGATTTCTTTTAGTCCCTATGCTAATATCAATTTTTTAATCCATAGTGTAACTACAGACCTTCAACGTGGGGGTCCTGTGAGGTCCATAAAAGCCTTCAGCAAATTGTACCGCCTTTGCAATTTTTTCCCTCAAAAATCGGTGTAGTTTGTAAAGACAGGTAAGATACTAAGGTGCAACTTTTTGAGTGATTAAATGCCTCTTCACGAGTCCAATAACCAACTACAACAATTTTCTGTAGGTTTGCTTGATCTCTCGTGGTGCAGGTGTAACAGCGGTTCTCTTTCCATAGGTCTATGTTATTTATCACTGCTGTCCTTTGTTCCTAAAAGATCTGAAAGGATGAGGGATTTCTGCAATCTCATTGGTACAATCTGTGACACACACTTCAGAATGCAGAAAGAAAATTATTTATCATTCTTGCCTTTTTTCCCCCTAAATCAAAATTTTTCCACCTCTTTCTAGTCATAAACCTGTACTAATATCTCTTGATCTGAATGTTTTTTGAATAAAAATCTCACTGCTTCCCTCCATTTCCTAGCTATAGATACTTTCCTTGGTGCCCTTTCCCTTACTCTTTCTAAAGGAACTCCCAATTTTCTGACTGTATCTTCCTCCCAGACAATTTCAAATACAGTTTCCCTCAGTTCTGGGAAATTAGCTCTCTTGATATAGGCTTGTGATTGGACTTGTGCTCTATTTTCCTAGACTTAATATAATCAGATCAGAATTATTGGTCCCTAGGCAACCATCAGCTTCTAATCCAGTGGTTATTTCATCTTTATCCATCAAAATGAAACCCAGAATTGACTTATCATATATTCAATGCAATATCCTTTTGTTTTAGTGAATTATCCTCTATTTTCTAGCAACAATAGCTTGCTTTATGTCCAACTGCACGGATCTTCCACTAAATATCTCTTAAATTGAAATTCCCCCATAACGCCACCGTTTTATTAACTGTGAATTACAGAGGTGCTTAAAGTAACTTTTCTTTTCCCCAGTATCATTTGATGGTTGGTAACAGATCCCTCTGGCAGCGTATCGATCCTCACACATTCAACACCTCACAGTTACACTCCCAGTAACACTAAGAAAGGTAATGAAGTCCTTAAAAAACAGAGTGCTACCTGACATGTTATTCTCCCTAGCCTTCATACAGTGATTCCTATTCAGTTCCAGTGATTCTGATGGTTGTATAAAACTTCTTATCACACCTTTTGCTTCTCAAGATAGCTACCATCACTGGAAAGAGATATTCTCCATGTTTTTTGGAGCTTCACTAACTTTTTTAGATGCACCAAGCTGTAGTCTGTATGTATTTGCCTTCCTTACCAACTCCTTATGAAAGTGGTAACTGAAAACTCTCCTGGCTATTTTTACGAAGTTTCAGTCAAGGTCATTGATCTTCTTCCTGCAAGTTGCAGAACATTTTGTTCCTGTGGCTTCCCTGACTACAGATGCAACATAGATTTCCAAAAAAATGGACTTTCCACTTTACCTCTCCAGAAGTACCTCCTGCTTAACCTCCAGAACTTTCTGGAGTAACAAAAGAGGGAATGTATAAAGCATAAAAGCACTCCCAAACAAGATCTTAAACTCACATGATGATTTTGGGTTTTGGTCTTTTTTGGTTTTTTCTTTTTTTTCTTTTTTTTTCTATAAAGCATACATTTGTCTTGCTAGGACAATCCCTTTGGGAACTATTAAGAAAATGCTTGGTACATACCTTTGACTTCATTAAGCATCAGTGACAAAATATCAGTAATGCTCTTTTTTCCTAATTCAAATAGGTCATGCTCATTTAAAAAGAGAGATGGTTCAAAATCAAGTCATAATACAGATGTTCATTAAAAGTCATGAGTTTTCTGATAAATTAGTCTTTCCCTATATTTAAACTGAATGTTCATATGCAAACAAATAATTCCCTCCTTCTATACAAAACTGTGTTACATGGTTTTATATAAAAATTAAATACTGCCTAATATCAATTGTTCTTTAATCCTAATTCTTATAAACTAGTGTTACAGTTTTTTTAAAAGTTCAAAATACGGTTGTCTCCAGTTTTAGTAAGAAAATATCTAGATTAATTTTCACCTTTTATCTCCTTGACTTTGGTGTTCTCTGAAAGGAAGTTGGCTATTGTCCATCTTAACTCATGTAACATTTTGTTGCTTATGTTTAATGTAATTGCAAACATGACGTGCATTCATAATTAAGCCCAAAGGGTGAGCTGAGAGCCTGAGACATGCTGGAAAATGCTAAAATAAGAGTGGCTAATCTCTTCAAGAGCAAAAAGTGGAAAATATACTACTAATGAAAATAAACCAATAAAAATATCTATTATAGTGCAAACATGCTGTGACACCATTGCCCATGACATTGAAAAGTATATAGCCACTTTACTAATGAAATTAAATTATACTGGTTATAACAGACATGAGTCTGCACAGCCTGCTTAATGAGTCTAAATCTAATCAGAGGAACCTGTGATAGTCTGGTCCTGTCTGGACAGACCTGAAAAGCTGGAAGGCTTTCACTGCTACACAGCAATAAATCTTCCAAACCTTGCAACACCACTTCTGGTACTTGCTCCTTCCTCTTCCTTCACTCAGTCTGCTGAAAATGTAATATCTAACGTTACCCCAGGAAGCCTTTCCAAAAAATCCCCAAACACTTGAATAACTGCGGATGCATCTCACAGACCTTCTTTGGCACTATGACCTTGTCACAAACAAATTATATATAGCAGTCTTTATAGCTCTGGGCTGTGAGAAGGGGGAACTAAAATAGAGTTTGTGCATGACTGATTGAAGGGGAGTAAACCTTTGCCTGGAAATTACTGATGTCAGCATCCCAAAAGTAACATGAAGAAATAACCCTAAAGACCAATGCCCAAAAGTAGCATGAGGAAATAACCAAAGAGCAGAAAATAGGACATGAGATGAAAATATTCAAAGCAGTGCAAGATTCAGAGACTCATTAATGGTCAGGCCAAGAGACTGGTGGTATCTCCTGGCATGGTGAAGCAATTTTGTCAGAAGAAAGGGGGAAGATCCTCTAAAGGCCTGGAAGAAGATCAGCCAACAAGACTGACAACTGTGCAGAAGCATAGGAACCCTTTTCCTCATCACTGGACCTGGGACAAAACTCCATGTTGTCCCTGACTTGGACCATGGTCAGAACAACTCCATCATGCTCAGTGGCTGAAGCCCAGCCCAAGCAGCCTCCACCAGCCAGGGATGGACAAGCAGGGCAAGACCCCTCTGGAGAGCCACAGCATGGGCAGCAGAGCAGGCAACTGGAATAGGTCTTAGGTAGTGCCATAATCTGTTAACGCTTTATGTAGCATTTTCTTCAGTTTTACTGAAGTACTCCCATCACTAACTCAGCAGAAAGCAACTGAAATGCTTCTGTGATTTCCCCTCACTGCACAAAAGACCGTGTTATCAGCTGTGTATTTATTTCACAATGTGATGCTTGCACAGATGCCCATGGCCACTCTTGGAATACAGCATGTTACACCTTGTTTTCTTCTCATAGGACATAGATAACCAAGAGAAACGGTGCTAAGAGGCAGCAACAATCATGGATAATAAAAAAGGAGACTAAAACAAAACTAAACATCTTTGTATCAGGCTGACTGAAGGAAAAAAAAGAAACCACCCACAACCCCATAGAAGAAAATACTTAGATTTCTCATAGGGTAATAGGTGACTAATTACCAGGAAAAAATCACCAAGCTGAGGAATACTGAAATGGTAGCAACTCCAGGTGAAAAAAAAAAAAAAAATTCA
>VZRX01005352.1:67857-100272 GCA_013398075.1 Notiomystis cincta | reverse complement strand
CGGGTGAAAAAAAAAAAAAAAATTCAATATTTGGTATCCCAGAGGATACAGAACAAACTGGAATAGCTTATGGTATTATGAACTTATAAATCCACTGTAGTAAAAATATCAGAAGAAATCCTGCCCTTATGAATTATGAACAAATCATATTTTGTGCAACGGTATCAGCATAATAAGCATTATGCTGGATTTTACTAATCATTCTCATCCATATCTAAAGGAAAACAAAAAGGGAAGTAGATTAATTTTGACAGGGGACAGATTCTGAGGAAGAATCTAATAAAAGTGCAATACGCAGAGGAAAGACTTGACAGCAACTGGTATCAGTCTATCCAGGCAATAACAGGAGAAGAGACTGTAATAAGTGCACAAAGTCCCTTTTCCCATAACATGCTTCATTTTTTTCCCACTTCTATAGCTCGAGGTCTACAAAATCTACCATTTTATAGCAATACAAAGGACTTAAGAGCTGTTCTGAGACTGAAATGTAGAAACTGGAAATCTGAAAATAGCACCAACCCTCACACAAGAGCACAATCTTTTATATTATGAAAACTATGAACTCCAAAGAAGCACTGGAGCTGAATAAGACAGTCTGAATTAATTAACTAAATGCTGCCAAAAATGGACAAAAGAAAATAAAGCTAGAACTACCAGGCACAGGCAAGCAAACAGGCAGCAAAAGGGCTGATTACATGGGAAGTGCATTAACTTAAGTACTAAGTTGACTTAAGATCAGCATGAAACGTGACAGAATTATGTTCTCACATGTTAAACCCTGCTTGTGCAAACATTAAACTCAGAACAATCCACTAGGGACCAGGAGTACTAATCTTTGATAATAGAGTGAGAAGTCTCATCCCACACATATGATCATATGATCACCAGTTATTTTAACATTATAAATTTTACATGATTTTCATATATTATGGAAAATCAGACCCTGACAGTGCCTCATTTTAAAACATGAAACATCCCAAAAAAAACCACATAAAAAGGAAAAGGGAATTGCTGACATCTTAAAATACATAGTTTCAGCAAGACTACAAAAACACATGGAAGGTACTATCAAGCCTGCAGTTCACTGTCCAGTCTCCAGTCTCCACTGTGTCCCTGCTTACCATAGCAAAAATCAACAGACATCTCAATGTTAAGAATTTTGTAACATAAACAAAGGTAAGAGGACTGCATGAATACAAGTGTAAAAGGGCAATCAGAAAGGTAAGTTTGACATCTCTCTGCATATTCTTCCCCAGCAACAATGTCAGGCAATAGCTGCAGGCTTTCACACAAGAAACATGACAGCTCGCAAAAATGGAAATACTGCAATTTCACCTAAGTACTGTTTGCCTCCTCAGCTTCTTACTAGGCAGCTGAAAGTTGTGTGGGGAACAGCAAAACTGCAAGCCTCTGTTTCTATAATTTTTTTTCCAAAGCACAGGGAACAAGCATACTAAACAATTCTCAGTACAAAGGTGTTAAATAAGTCAATTAGAAGACATTCTACCTTATGCAAATAAACATCATACCATTTTTCATTCATATTTTAAACTAAGGATTAAGAGAGCAATTATTCACCCAATCTGCTCATTTAAGAATCTACCAGCTAAAGAGATTAACATGCCTTATGGTCACAGAACATGAGGGAGCTTTGTGCCCATACCTGCCTTAGTTCCATTAATAAATGCAGTCTTAGCATGTATTAACATTTCTGAGCTGTCACCTGTGAAATCTACAGTAAAGAAAGCATTCACTTGTCCCTTGTAACATACAGTAACTACAGTGAGGAAAGCCAACTCAAGGGATTTATTTTTAGCAAACTAATCATTGTGAAAAGGTAGTTAATTTTTCTTTACAAGACTAAATAAAAAAGGTGAGAGACTATTTAAGCCACACTATTTAAAGTGTGACTGTATAATCATGGGCTTGTTACCAGTGGCAATCTATGGCCCAATTACATAAGATATGTAAGCTACATAAGCAGCATTCTACATAATTCACAGTAACTGTTGAGTTATTTTACTTCTCGTTCACAAGTTCAAATGGCAAATATGCATCTCAAATTCAGCACAATTTCTTACTGCTTACCATAAACCAGAGGACTCAATCAATATAAGGGTTCTATGACAAATCTAATCTGCACTCCATCTTTTTCCCCCTATACAGAAAGACAGCTATTAGAGTAACAGAGTACTAGAAAGGGTAGGCAAAAGGCCAAGCACTTTGACAATAATAAACTGCAGAATTGCTGGAATCATATGGAAAAGGGATTAAGATAAAACAAGGTATCACCTTCAAAACATTCTCCAATGAAGTCATGTTAAAAAACACTCTGACACAGCCATAGCAATTTTTGTATCAAGGAGACCTGACCAACCTTTGAATTGTTGGGAAGAGCATCTGCATGAGAACATACATTTTTTTAAAATGTCTAGGAAACAACACTGTGCCTATTTCATGTCTACAATGAAACTACACATCAAGCCAATCCATTTTTCATGGCATTCTTTACAACCTAAAAACCAACTCTTTATTCTGAATTTGCCTTTTTTAATATTCTGCCATAACAGCTTTAGACAGAGCACCACAGCTCGGCACAAATCCTCACAACAGGATCATGCTTCAGGCATTTTATTCCCAAAGATTATTTGCTAAAGCTGTACTCATGCTTGCATTAATTCTTTGTACAAGTAGAATATATAAGCAGCATAACTACATTTCAGTAAAATACACATCTGGTCTGCAGACTGAACTGCAGGTTGTCTCAGTTCTGAATAAGCCCTTACACAGCCAATGAAACCAGGGGACAATAAAGGAAGGTACTCACCCCAGCCCACAGCTTAGGAGGCATTCCCCATGTACCTGGCTATACAGCAGATCCAGATACTGCACACACTTGTGGAGGAAACTTGCCTTTACAATATCTATAACCTGTGAAGGTATGTGTCAGGCTCTTCCTTTTGCTCTACACATGCAGCAAAAGCAACAAAAGCAACATGTCATTTTTCCCCTTGATCCTCTCTTATCAGGGTGCTATCAGGACCATCAGTAAGCCTCGAACGTGTACTCAATCAATTTAAACTCATTTCCATTGTTTACTGTCCCTTGCCTTCTTTTTTCTGTGCACATTTTCTCTACAGGTGACTTCAAGCGTGACACATTCAAACTCTCAGAGTGGGATATAAATCTCAAAATCTTTTTGCAAACAGTGACTAAGAAAACTTACTCGAGTGGAACCCTCCTCAGTACACTAACACCCTTCCAGGGCGTCTGGAACTCGTTTCCATTACAAATGGCTAGGACTGTGAGAAAGGACTGCTTTGTACTTATCAGGAATGACAAGAGGTTTTTTAATAAAGTCTTTGATACACCCTGACCTCCTGTGAAGAACAACCCCAGATGTAACTCCAGGTTAGCTGGCTCTGCACAGTCTGCAGATAAAGCTGCTATCTCACCAAATACCTGCTGAAAGGACACTGCTAAACGTTTTGGCTTTTTAGTTATTTCACATTTACAGAAAGGCTACTTGATCCTGGGCAAGTAGGGCTGCCTCCCACACACAGCATGTGTGACAAGCATGTCAAAGCCCCTGGTTCCACAGGAGGAAGCTTGAGGAAAAGCAGAGACAGATGAATTCCCTGACTCCAAAAAAACCCAAGAGTCGTGCACAACATCAAGAAGGGACTCAAAATAGACACAGAGAGAATTTGTTCCCAGTGATACAGGGGCAGAGGACAAGGGAAAAGAGACAGAAATCTCTCTCAGTCTCTCTGTAAAGGTGATAACCACCAGAAAGACCCCTTTCCTAATTTTGATCCAGGAGAAGAGCTCCCAAGACAATTTGCCAAAATGTCTGGGAAGCTCATGAGATGTACCAAAATCAAGTATATTGAATGTGGATTACTGCCCTCCTAGAGGTCAAATCCCTTGAGAGAAAATAAGGGATCTTGCACCACTATGTCAGTTGATGTAAAATTGAACCCATGGCAAACTGCAATCATGTGCTTCAGAGTGCCCTGAGCTTTAATGCAGTCAATATTCTTGAAGGATGAGTTCCTCAATAGAAAAGCTGTCACACTCAGTCTGGAGAGCTGAGAACAGCATGTCCCTCAAAACACTTAAGAGCCTTTATATCTGCAAGGAAGATCAGGCTGACCTTGGAAAAAGGGAAGGTCCACTATTAAAGCACTTCCTCTATCTCCTGAAAGTGGGATAACATGACCTAAAGGCAAAGCCTAGAACTGAGTGTCAGATGTGGGGTTGCCTCCCTTCTAGAGCTGAAAGGCAGGTCCTAAGAATCATAAAGTGAGTCCTTACAGCTAGCAAAGTAACTTGTGACGCAGATTTTGGAGTGACAGAAGCCACAGTGATCATGACAAATGTTATAATTTACAGAAGAGTAATTAAGTTTGTACATTCATTCAAAAGACAGGAGAAACACCTATAACATTTTCTGGAAAGCATTTCAAACCTTCTTAGATAAACCTGTCCTTTGCCAAAACAGAGGGACAGAACTCATGTCCCCAGCTATTGAGTCTCAGACTGATGGCAATCCAACACAGGGCTTATAACTCAAAGTTCCAAGTGCTTTGTGCAATCTGCACATCATCTGGTCTCATCTCCCTCTCTATCCCTTTCAAACAGCAGTATTGAGACAGATGTAGCTAGAGATAGGTAAAATATGTAGATAGATAGATAGATAGATAGATAGATAGATAGATAGATAGATAGACAGACAGAGTTTTTATGTCTTTCTGTTTAGTTCAACATGATTTAATTTAGTCCACCAGTGAATCCCCTTCAGCCCATGCTTCCATTCATGAAACACACACTGCTCAGCTTAAGAGGGGCTTCAGTTATTTCCAGCACTTGATCAGAAAAGCACACTCCATAACAGGCCAAATCTGGACACACAGCAGTCTCTCCCATGGGATGTTTTCTACTACCCCACCAGCAACCATAACCTCCATAAGAACAGTGACACCCTCTGAACAAATGTTTGGTCCTGTCACCAGGGCAGCTGGATCCCAATATGTGCAAACTTCAGTACAAACTTCAGTAAAAATGTGCAGAGGCCACATACAACAGAACCATCTTTTGCACAGTCTCTCCTTAATACCTCTGGCAAATTTACAAACCACAGACAGGCAAACCCTCAGTAGGTCTGTGTTGCCCTGCTTCCATCAACATCAATGAAGCTATGAAAATTTAAGGCAGCAGAGGATCTTGCATCAAAAAACTACATGTCATCCTTCTCAATATTTTACACTGCAATCCACATGAAACAAATCATCTTTGCATACCCCAAATGCTAAATATCTGTTTTCCCTTGCTCTTCACTGTGCTCTAAAAGACAATGGAAATCACACATCGCAGATGTTTAGGCAAGAAGACAGATTCTCAAGGGTTCAGTTTTGATGCTCACTCCAAGCTTTAAATGCTTAACTAAACCTGTCCAAATCCCTTGTCGCCTCATAATCTAAGCACACAACACCTGGACACATACAAATTTTCACAACTTCTTGTGTCACTGATAAAAGAGTAAGATGATGAAAGAAAACATTCAAAGGTTTTAACTCTATTTGGATAAAGCAGGCATGAACAGTTTGGACTCTCAGCCAAAGCTCCTTTGAACATTAAGAACTACATCTGGCAAGTAATTTGAGAGTTAATTTCACACTAAAGCCTAGGAGCTTACGCTTTGTGCAGAACACAGAAGAAAAAAAAACCTTAACTTTTCCTATTGAGAAACAAAAGCTGATCTATACTTAAGCAAAGAAGGCATAAATTTATGGGGCTGAATTATCAACCACTCACTTTTACACAGTATTGGAGGACACAGAATCGAAATGGAGGACTCTGTGGATGCTGCTCCTCTAAAAAGGCGAGAGAGACACTCATAGGGCCAGCAGGGGGATCAAAAGCACCAAAATTATCAATGAAAACGAATCCTAAGTGTAGGAGAAAAAGCCCTCCTTCTCTATGCTTTGATACATTTCAGCACAAAAAGTTATAAAAACAGGGTGCTTAGAACAGATACATTGGTTGAGTCCATCAGCTTCGTAACTTTTTCTTTTCATATTCAACACTGAGGCTGGCTTTTTCTTCACTTTCAAGAACATGGGCAGCCAATGCCACCTGGACACCTCAACTTGTCCTTGGTCATGATGGTGACCTTCTTGGCCAAGTGTTTGCATTCAGAGTAATTTTTTTGTAATTTTCTTGCTTTTCCTTTTTCCCTTGCTTCTTTGTTTCTTTAAAATTTCCACTAGAACCCTTTCCGTTCCTACCATGACATTTATCTCAATCTGCTTATTAAAAGACAGTTGGTTAAAAAAAATGGATGAGCAGAACAGATACTGATTTAATTTAAAATGCATACTTCAAAACTTTGAGCAGAGCAAAAATATTTTTCCTTTGTTTATCATTAAGTATGACTAAGTATGATTCAGCTCCAGGTAGAGGTAACCTAAACATTGCTGACTTGCTCTTCTATTCAGTAGAGATTTAATTTCTGCATTCAGAGAACCCTAAAGGTGTCTCCTGTGACAGACACCTAAGACTGATCAGCTAATTCACTCTTTAGGCTTCATCACCATAGTGATTTTATCTCCTTGGACAGGAATGGCTCTAGGATAGATACCTAAATTACTAGATAAATAACTAAATCACAGGTATTTTTATGCATCCCTCAACTTGGCATGGACTGTACAGCTTTAATAGTCAAAACAGCACACCTGATTCTTTGGTGAGACACCACCTCAGAAGAATTCAAGCATATTCACATCACTGGAAATGCCAGCTGAGGGTTCTAGATCAGAGCAGGCTCTGCTGGCTCTAGCCCACTCATGTACTGGACCAACAGACCAGCTTGAATGGACCAAGTTGGACACACTGTTTGCTGACAAAATGTGGTTGTGAAATGGCATCAGTGTTATCAAACCTGCATATTGTAAAATAACATCCTTGTTACTCCAAGTTTTCAGTCTTACTACAGTATAAAAATTAGCTCTACTTAAAAGTTTTAATCCAAAGTTTTAATGTTCACATTGTTCCCCATAATGGTGGTGAATTATGAGCAATTTTTAATAGCCTCTAGCATCTGTTCCAGAAAGACAATCTTTTAAGAGCAGTAGTAGTAGAAATTGGGCCAGTTTCCAACTGTCTGACAGGTCTTTTATTGCTGCTGTAATACATCCAAAATGTGGAAATGTCACATGTTTTAATACTATAACTATAGATTACTAATGTCACAGAATAATACACTTTTAGGTTGTGAAAGTAGCCTAATAACACATTAACACCTAATAAAGCAACTTGGCCAAGGCCTTTCCCTCTATTTCAGTGTATTTTCACACACTAAGTAAGTGTTGATATTTCTCATTGACACTCAGAAGATAAATTATGATTTTGTCTCTAAACCAAGGAACTAGCTAACCCATGAGTAGATTGAAAAAATTATAGAACAGGAAAATCAGTAAAACCTCATATTGAAAACATGAACTTCCTGCTTGAGAGAAGTACCTTTAAGGTAAGCAAGCTTGTAATTTAAACAAGTGTTAAAAATATACACTAAAAAAAGTTAATTAAGTTGTGAAATGTAAACTCCTTTATGGGGCACACAAGAAATACAGGTGACACTTAATACATAATTAAATTAACACGGCATAATTAAATTGATGGCTTCAGCAGTGTCCTATGTGGGTTACATATGGTTGGTGTTTAAAGTGTTTGTGGCTGTAGTAGTGGCAATGCTCAGCTTCTTTCTCCTCTCTTTCTCAAGGCAATTCAAACTAAAATTACCCCATAAGTGAAACATGCCTTAAGTAGACACAGAAGCATACAACAAAACACTTTTTTTTTTAATCTTCAACCAGTGGCATAAAGCAACAGGCCCTTAACCAGCACCTGCTTCTTCTCATGGAATATCCTCTGCCAACACTTGCTGCTGCTTCCCCCTATGAGGACAGAAGAGTTAGACTGAACACCTTTTTGGTCTTTTCAACAGGGGCTTTGAAAACACCTGATAATCAGTAATATTCCTGTTAAATGTAGCTATTTAAGGCAAAAGATTAATCTAACAGCACAATATACCAAAACTTATTGTTCAATGTTCTAAATGAATGCATTGTTATTATCATATTGACATGAACCAACTGAGATCCACCAATTGAAGCCTATGTAAAAAAAATAACATTATTTAGACACTTCTTTAATTTTTACATAAAATCTTTCCCCTGTTGCTTGATCTCCATTTGATCTAACAAGTACAGTCACACCTCCTACTCCCAAGGAATCCAATCTCATCCAGGTGAAAGTTGGTTTGATTAGTACAGGTTTTCATACATATTCTTTTAATACTGCAAGTGGAATACAGAAACAATACTCTAAGAAGAAGAAAAAAAAAAACAGTAACACAAACCAGTATGAGTTAGCAGTGAAATGCTGTGGTACAAGCTGCTTTACCTTACTAGATACTCCATAATACTGTTTTCACATCTTGATAATCTCACAATTACTTGTGCAAAGTGAACTGGAATAGTTAGTTATACTTTCCCTCCCTCGGTTAGTGAAATGTCACAGTATTTAGAATTAGAATAAAGTAATACTTCAGTTCATCAGCACTCCCACATATAATATTTGTGAATAATGACCATAATGACCATTTTTAAAAGCAATAAGCCACTAATGCATATGTGCTTGATTAATTTTATTTTACAGCATTTTATCTTGCAATAAGTACTTTAGAAATCGGGGGAGAGAGGCAAGGGAAAAAAATGCCAGGACCAGATAAAGACATCTGAGTATTTAGATTTCTAATTTGCATACAATCATGAAATAAATCCTTTAGAAGCATTGAGCACCTATTTCTTATTCTTTAAAATAAAGCCCTGCTTTGCATAAACAGACAATTACTATAAAACCAAATGAGCCTCCTGCAAATAGCATTATTACCAGCACACCTAGACACATCACCTTAAAAATACCAACAGCTGCCAGGCAATTCTGACTGCCCCCCACACAAATACCAGCTGGAAGCAAAATTACATTCACAGGGATGAAGGCAATCCCTCAGTCCCAGCCCCCAAGAGCAGGGACCATTTCAGCTTTCCCACTTTTCCATCTCTCAACTCCTGCATTTTTTTTCCAAGCAAACACCATTTGTCCCTTTCCCCTTGCCAGAACATTGGCAGCATGGTGAAAAAGAAACAAGAAGCAGAATGTTTCAGTTGTACACTACAGATTTCTTACTTTATACAGCAGATTTCTTATTTTAGGGGAACACATCCAAAGGCAGACTTGTTACTCAGATTTTGGGTTGTAACAGACATCTCAGTGTTCTACACAGCACTAAATACTAACATACTGACAGATATAATGATAGGACAGTTCTCAATAGTCTGCTCCCTTTTCTCAGCCATAACACCTTGTCTAACAGTTAGCATTCCCTCTTTTAAAGTCCTTTTTTTCCCACAAGACATTATTAGTTCTTAGTAAACTTGGAACCAATTAACCAGTTTGCTGGGCTTTTTGCTGTTACCAAACAGCTGATGGACTCAAATACAAGCCAGTGTTGTTACTGTTTGGAAATCAAAATTATTCATGCTGACTAGGGTGCTGTTGTGAGATATTTACAGCAATACAAGCATATTATGAAACTCAACCTGCTTTGTACACAGTAAATACTACTACAAATTTAAAAATAAATTCACTTTCTTTTTATGGACATACTGCATCTCCACGCAGTAAGATTAGACATACTATTTTTAGTCCTAAATGGTAAAAAACATTAGAGATAACTCTTGGAAGTGGTTTCCAAGCACAACTTTCACATTCTGTAAAGTCCATACCAGATTTTTCAATTCAAAAAGGACTTGGTGATCCCTCTTGTCCTCCCCTCATTTCATTCTCATTCAAGTGTAATGAAGCAACACAAAACCATTTTGCTCAAAACCTCTCCATTCTTCAATCTTTTTTTGCACTGCTGCTGCAGAAAGGACAGAGGCCACAGTAAGGAGCAAACAAATAGGCACGAATAACTAGAATGGGCACAGAGTAGAAAATAAAACTCAGTAGTTTTTTTCATCATTCCCACAAAAAAATTTCATCCCTAAAGACTGGAATATATTTAGGTCTTAAGAAATGTTCTACAGATCAAACTCCATGCTCCTTAACAGCAGAACTGACTTTAACACTACAAAAGCAGAGATAACTGTGATTTTCAGCAGCAATACAGCAGCTACTAACAAAACTCCAAGAATTTGTCTATTTTAATAACTACACTTTCTGCTCAACTATGCAGAGGACTAGCAAAAAAAGGCAAACTATTGACCTATATCTTGTTTCATTCCCAAAGCTCAAAAATCTCAATGTTTACATACTCCACTGCCAGATTTGAAGTGCAAAGAAACAGTCACTGTGGCAAATTTTTAGATCTAACATTGCTGATTTCTGTATCCATCACTTATTCTAATTTTTATAAATTGCTCAGTTGCAGAGATTTACCACAGCTGAAATAATGAGAGTTTATAATAGCAGCATTTTATCAGGATAAAATTGGAGGAGATGCTCTTTTCTAACCTAATACAAAAGAAACTAAATTAACTGACATTTTGTCTTTGAAACACTATGATCTGTAGTTGCACTAGTTGCATGAGATGAAACAGTGGAGATCAAGCATGTAAGAGCCTGAAGCAGTATTTAAAGTTTGAAATAGTTTTGGAAATGATGATCCAGAATGCTCTACTTGGCCATCTCTGATTCTGTAGATCCATGTATTCCCGAAGACAGACTATAGTAACTGCTCTGTTAATACCTAATTGAATAGGACAGAGAAATAACAAACTAAAAGTCAAATTCTAGACTGGAAGTGGAGCAGGAGGGTTGTCTGGAGTTTTTGTTTCCAGTAGTGAAAGCAATGGTCTTCTCTCTAGGATCACTATGTTATCTACTTCTCAGAGCTCTTCAATTTTATGCATGATCACTCCTGTGGCTGAGCACTACAGTTTCTCAGAATCCAGCTTGTGATTCTCAGTTTTATCACTGTAAAAGGCCAGCTCCTGGTTGCACTGACTTCTCACAACACTATGAATTTTGCTTTCCTATCATGCTTCTGTATCCCACTTCAGGAGCAGAGTGAAGACCAGCACCTTTTACTCAAAGCTTCCCAAAGCCCAGTGTCCAAGACAATACTCTGAGATGTCCAGAAGTTCAGCTGCAGCAACAGCCAGCAGCTTAGCTTTCCTAACAAGTTTCCAGGGGAAAAAAATAAGTAGGAAAACACAAAGAAAAAGGCCCCACTCACATCTCACAGGAATGACTCTCCATGAGACAGGAATAATGTGCTCATACAAGTACAAGCTTAAGTGGGTCACAGGCTGACATCAGCTGACATTTTGCCCAACCAGGCATGTCTCTGCCTAAAGTATCTTACTGAAGAAGTATTTTGGAGACAAAATATTAGTTTGAAAACAAAAGCACTAATACAGTTGATTCAGCTTTGAATGGTGAAGCAAGAGGGTTCCGGAGAGGTGGTAGACAATAAAGAAATTGAAATGTCCCTTGCAGAGGCATTGTGATCACTACTGATTTTTTTTTTTCTTATTGTGATCACTATTTCACCTACTGATTTTTAGAAAACTATACATCAGCAACATCAACTAAAATTAAATCCAGAAACTTACATACAGTTTGAAACACTGTTCATCCCAAAGTCTGAGCAAGTTATTGGAGGGGAGGGAAA
Organism: Notiomystis cincta; assembly: GCA_013398075.1. NCBI lineage: Eukaryota > Metazoa > Chordata > Aves > Passeriformes > Notiomystidae > Notiomystis > Notiomystis cincta. The sequence goes on along the minus strand of VZRX01005352.1, from coordinate 88,529 downwards.
TGAGCAAACTGATTTTTTTTAAATGGTGGTTATGTAAAATGATACAAGAGATGCATCAGTGCCTCTTGTTTATATCAGAAAATGCTGAAGAAGAATGAAGAGTAAATATGGCCTACTGGCTCTACTAGATCTAAGTGGGAAAAGAAAACTATTTCTCACTGAAAACTCTAAGGATCCATGAACTTCATTTGCAAGGACCATCTTGAGAAAATAAATACAGATATATTAATCTTCTAGAGAGGAACTGGTAGCATACAAGGTTAAAAAAACTATTGAAGAGGCAGGTTTTACATTCATTTCTTTTCCAAACAAAAGAGATTGTAACCATGTTTGCAGAAGAAGATGAGAAAAAGGAGGCACCAACAGAAAGGCAACACTGGGAACAGGACTGAGGATTTATTTACCTGGGAGGTATAAAGCTATTGATTAAAAACTTCTCATGATGACTCCCACTGTGCAGAGCTGTAATGTAGCTGCTCCTGGTGTGATATTTGCCACTACTAATGCCCTCAGATCACAGGACTCGAGCTTTTAACAGAGCTACGACTTAAACACACCATGAAAGACAGTGAGAGCTGAGTTCACTCCGCTCCAACTCGGAACAAGTCCCACTAATGAGGTGTGCTACCCTCACATTGCAGGAGTGCGTGGCTGGACAGCTCTGACACTTTCCAGTTTGTAGTCCTGCCACAGCACAACCTCAAGGTAATTTCAGTAGAAAACACAAACCTATCTCCTACTGTTTGCATTCAAATCTCATCTTCACTCAACAAGAAGCAACTCCCCACCACAACCTCACTATTTACACCTGGAGGCACAGCGTTTCCAACTGAGAGCCACCAAATGACCTGATAGTTTTCCTAGATACAAACAAGTATAAAATGTTCTGAGGTTCACTGTGGAGATGGAATTTCAACTGCACCACATGCATCACTCTGATACACTAAGTGACCCTGAGTAAGGACAGGAGATGGGGAAGGGAGAACAGACACGTTGGCTTAGGATGGGATAAAAGAATTATCAGAATAATTTTTGCAGGAGATGCAGTGAAATTAATGTTTAAACAATTAATTATGTCCCCTACTTCTTTAAGTGCAACTCGTAACAACTCAGAGTGTCTTAGGCTTCTACATACTAAATGTTTAAAAAGTAAATTAAATTGTGAAGGGTTAATATTTATTAGTACAGAACAAAAAGCATTTACTGTGGATGAACCATTCATTTCCCTTCTCCCAGGAACAACTATTTGAACCTCCTAAGCAGTCTATGTTCAGAACAATTCCCTGGAAAAATGGATTAATGGGAACACTGAATGTGAGGCTCTCAAAGAAGCATGGCAAATGTGATTTCTGATCAACTGTGTAATTCTACACAAGTATCACTCTCCACAGTACTTTACCATGTTAACACATTACTTTTCATGTGCTTTTAACATCATAACATGGGCAGTGTACCAGCTTCTGCACAGTATCTTCTCTATAAACAAGTAAGGACTCCATAAACTCTGCTGACTAAACCCACTGAACTCGTTTAGGCTGGAAATCTTTTCCATAAAGAAAAATGCAAATATTACTGTTATTAAACAGATAAATGCAAATGATCAAGGGACCTGTGAGTTTCGTGTGAACAGATGACCTCCTCTGAGCTCCTTCTCTGACATTGGTTCAGCATCTCCTACAGCCTCCCAAGAGGTCAATAAAAGACCACCACCTTGAGGCATTCACAAACAGCAACCATGCCCCTCATGCTGTATTAAAGGAAATAAAATGCATCATGACATTAAAAGCCTTTTTAGAAGAACCCTTTACTATCTCTAAGCAATCAAATCACCAGGTTTCCCCTCCCAGTGCTTCTCCTACATAGTGGAAAGACAAGAAATGTACCCAGATGAAAGGGTTTTTGCACTTGACAACAAAATGAGTTTTCTGAAAGTACACTAAATCCCTTAAACAATAATTAAGCACCAAATGAACCATTTAAAAATTCACCACTACCACGAGAACAAATTAAATTAAGCCAAGATTAACATATTAAGTTTGCTCAACCCAAAAGCAGATAACTTCACATAGCTTCAGTTTAGCTATGTGCAAACTATTTTTCAAAATATCTGACCGTAAAGATGGGCCAACAATACGTGCAATTAAGTAAATGAGATAACTGGATAACTTATATTCAAAGCATAATGGCAACCTAGCTCTTTATTTTTTCCCCTACAGCAGTTATGATACTCCATTTCCAAGGTTTCTGCTGATAAAAATTAACAGTTTTCACATTCTAACATATTCTAGTACCCAATTTACAAAGCTGTGCCCTTTTTGATTAGCACCTCTATGTTACTTGCTGATTCTTGTGGGGGAGCAGTGGGTAAGGAGGAAATTTCCACAGGGTTCTTTAAATATCCATAAAGTCTGTTTTACTGAAAACTATTCTGTTCACATGTGTTGAAATTTTTGGCATTCCTGTGACCTTTATGTCAATGAAAACAGCAGGATCTAGGCAGCTGAAAGATTTCAGTACAGTAGGTTATCTTCTCTGTATTATTCAAACCAGAATGACCAAAGGCAGGGCCATTATACAGGGCTGTAGGTTAAATATAGATGTTCAAGTTATTCACAAAAATAATCCGAATTTCAATACTTTTGGAAAAAAACAAACGCAAACATTTCCAGAGCCATATGAATATTTTACCACAAATAAGGGAAAATAACTTGGTTTAATTCTGTAAAGAAGGAAACTTTTTTCTTGGGGAATTTATATCTGCTACCCATCAGCGGCCATGGCAATGATAGACAGGTAGTGTTTGTTTGCAAGAATATTTACAGATTCAACAGTTTTCACTCCTAACACTGGAATGCTTTTTCATTTTTAGTATACAAGCAATAATTCACAGAGTAAGCTAAGTAGGGCCATCCTTTCAAATGGTTATCTTGCAATGAGGTAGGAATTAAATAGTTCACATAATGTAAGTGTAAATAAGGATTATGCATTCAGCTTTAAAGAGTTTAGAGTTAAGTTCAAAATCATAAAAAGAGGCCAATAATAAAGAAAAAATATCCCATTGTTTCCCACGTTCCAAATGTTTCAAAACATTTGGGCTTGTCCCTCTTTTCACAAAAATATAAAACTGAACTACCTTTGTAAAAAAATCCTCCTAAACCAGCTTCCCACGAGATGATTATTGATTATTCAGGAACATAGTAAGGCTGCAAAGTTTTTAAATTAAAAAATGCTTGACAACAGAACAATTTTCAGTACAACCACTATTTATCTTATTCAACAACCGACTATAGACATTGGCATTTATAATTACCTCCCAGAATCTGTATGAAACTGTTTTCATATGCAATTTCAGTGTAAACTGATTAAACAGCAACAAAAAAGCCAAGCAAAATACAAAAGCTGAAGATTTCAGTATTGAGTCTGAGCAGCAGTTTATGCTACAGATGATGCCTAAGAGTGGCCTCTGATGTGCCTTATCCACACAGGTATGATGTGAAGAACAGAGCATACTCCAATTGTTCCAGAAGTTGCAAATTCCCAGCACAAACTGACTAATGTGACATTGCAAATAACATTTACATTTCAAAGGCAGTGAAAGATAATCTTTTCAAGGAATTTAGACATGTCATTTCATTGCCAGCTGACATGGCCTTCACATTTAACATTAATTACACATCTATTTATGCTATTTAGAAACCTAATTATCCAACCCACTCATTCTAACCAAATCTGAAAGCTACCTAAAATTAAATTCGACTGGTATATCAAAACTTCACCTTATTTTCAATTCAGTGATTAAGCCATAATTCTATTATACATTTATTTAGATTGTATCTGGAAAGGAAGCCTATCAATAGGGTAAAGGATATTGCAAGCACCTTCTGAAATTTCTACTTAATTCTTCAGTATGTACAGTAGGGAGAATAATGCATATAAACAGATGAAAATTGTTATGAAAGAAAACAACCACTTTAAAAACACCTGAGGGTTCTGGTGGGGCTGGTTCAACTTTCTTACGATTGCCCCATCAAAGCCACAAACTCCTCAGGCATGAACCTAAAATTTATAATTTTTCATAGTTTGATAAAACATTTTTATTTGTGTTATATGCTGTTGCAAATTGACAATTAACAGCTCTTCATTATAATGCTGGTTTTTTTACAAAGACAAAGAAACGCCAGAAGCAAATGTAACTCCTGTTCTCGCTGGCTCACAGGATGGCTACACTTGGCAGGAACAAATTAGAATCTCTAGAATCTCCTAACCAACATCTCTCCTCTGCTGCTGGTAGCATCCCCCACACAACAGTTCTGACAACAGACCACACACTCTTCAGAACTTCAAGAAGAGCTGCAGGGAGTTGTCACAAAGGCTAAAAAAATGGTACAGTTCTCTGTGTACTGTTGTTGATGTTTCATACCCCTTCACAGGCGTGTCCATCACGTGTCCTCACTGGTTGGAAGCCAAATTCAGCACATGAAGATTCCCTTTCTTCTTTGCCTATCCCACTGTATGTTCAACTTCTGTTCTGCTCCCTCAACTCTTGTTTAGAACTTTAGTTTCTATAAATTTTACAAACTACTAGTTGTTTTTTTTTAATGGCAGTATGACATAGCTGATGACCACTTTAGGACTAATGCTTTAGGATTAGCGTTGCTGTGACCCAAATTAGGATAATCACCTTTCTAAAACCTATTTGTGGTCGTTCATTTTGTGAGGGCTTTTTAATTATTATCTGGGTTTGGTTTGATACTTTTTTTGTTGTTTAGTTGCTGGGTTTTTTGTGAGGTGGGTTTTATGTGTTTTGGTTTGTTGCTTTTTAATAAACAAGTTATTATTACAAACTACTTCATCAAACTGGACTTTAGGGCTTTCTCCCAGCATTGAGGAGACACGTTGCCTCCCACCATCCTAAAAGATACCCATGCACAGGTTTGTTGGGAGGGCAATGTAAACCATTAGAGATATTCAGAAAGCACATTCATTAGCAATGTACACCATATATCACTGTCTTTGCTGACAGCTATCATGCATTACAAAGCTCCCAGTTATTACTAGGAACTGACATATACTCCACCACTTCAGTCTTAGCCAAAAATACTGGTTGACAAGACTTGAAAGACATACAGCATGCCTAAGCTATCCAATAATGAATAATTTAAATCCTTTGCAGAGACAGGACATAAATCAATCATTTTTTTCTTTGAAAATGAAGTTGACAATGCATCCACTGGCAAAACTTCCTCCTTAGAAGCAATTAGACCTTTCGTCTGCAAGGTCAAGTACACTGAGAAAGATCTACTGGACCACAGGTACTGATGTCAGTGGTAAAATTGAAACAAGTGTCCTGTGGCTTATTTCTGTTTCTCCCTTCAGGAGAAAGAGTTTCTATTGCCAAAGATTATTTTTTAATCTTGTCCCTACTCTCAAGTTCACTACCTCTTTGTCAAGGCTTTAAAACCTGGAGCACAAGTGTAAAATTAGGAACAGCATCTTGACTTCTAGCTTTGGGGTTTGTGGTAGCTACACTGAAATAATTCTCATATTATAATTAGTCTGCATTTTAAAGATGCTGAAGAATGGAATACAAAGAAACAAAGTGCTTATATCTTCACAATATGCACTGCAGCTATTGTCCAACCCACACTTGACAGCAGAGCAAAAATATCCAAGATATGACTGTGCTGTATAGCTACAGCTCATGGCAAACCCTGTCCTGCTTTGATACAGGTGAGAAGAATTCCCACTTTATGAATGCACACAGGGAGGGAGACCACCATCAATATATCTGCTGCAGTTTTTGGTGAACACCTGCCACGATTATGCCACAAATGCCAGCACACAGCATATCAACACATCCATGCCCAAGCCAAAAAAATAGCAGTCCTAATGGGTTCACATATTTTCTTATTTGTCATCCAAAGGTACCAACTGATAGCCTGGCAGAGGCCATGGGTGGTCAAGAAGGGGCAACACCGTGTGAAGTTTCCTTTGCTGGGCAGAAGAATTCGAAGATTTGGAAACAAAGGGTAGTGTCATGAGAGGAAGAAGAAAGAAAAAACACCCACCCAGGATTCAATCCTTTTCTCTACAAAATCAGAAATAGAACAGCAATAGGAGTTTCTTCTACAAAGCAATAGAAATTCAGATGACCTTCAGGCCACAGGGCACTGGCCTTAAAAGCAGGTCCTGTGCTGTTTTCATATCCTATTCTGAAACTACCAGCTGACTGTGCAGCTGCTCCAAAAGTTATTACAAGAGAATGACTTTGGCACCGCTGTCGCCTACACATGAAAATTACTGTTGAAATAAGAAGAGCTGGAAAACGGAGAAAAGATAACAGATGTTGTTCACAACATACAGGAGACCTACAAAAATGCAATACAGTTCAGAAAATTCATATTAAGGCTCAAACTAAAAAGTTACTATCTCTCACTTTAAAAAGTGGAGGTGGTTGTTAGATGCAGAGAAGAGCGTAAGCAACCAGAAGTGCATCAGAACAGAATTAACAGAGCTGTGAGTTTTATTACTATGAAGGAAGCCTAAGCAGTGAGACAGAGCACTCAGAAGTACTTGCAGCATGGATTTTGGGTGCCTAGGAAGCCAGGACTCTGCCAAATTGGTTTTTACTGGTAGGTCATGATCAAAGGATTCATTCCAAAGGTGCTTGCCTGCAGTGCACACCTGCAAGAGCAATGCTCCCCAATTGTGGGAATACATGCAGCAGTGAGGAAGAACTTGGGATTAAACAGCAAAATGAGCTGACATCTAAACATAAGAAAGCTCTTTCTCTTTTTTTGTAAGCAAGGATACAGAAAAATCTCAAAAATGAAAGCTTCCAAGAAGCTTACAGACATTGGGATTGCAATTATTTTACTAATTCTGAAACACAAAGCTCCTTTCTTTTAAAGCCAAAATGAAATTAGAAGACAATATTCCAACATAATTAGAAGTATTACTTGGTTAGTACCAGAATAGGGCACTCTCACTTGCCAAGCAAGAGGTTAAATATACAGCTGTGAGCATCAAGGAACTTATTCAAGCACCAAGGGAAGAAAAGACGACAGAAGCTGAGGAGACAAATGTTGCCAGACAGCTCTAAAGGGAAGAGAGACTTCAGACTGGGACTCTTTCCCACAAATCCCACAGTTGGATAACTCTAATTTTATTCAGGAGCTATTAAGAAGAAATTGCTACAGACCAACAAAAAGCAGCTGTTCTAAAATGTCTAAAGGATTTTAAAAAATTGCTTTCCTTTTCCCCCTTCCTCCCAACATAATTTATTTTATTTCTAATATGTACACAGTAGACAATAACAGTGATAAACTTATTGCAATTACAGTAGTAGTTCAGGAGTTAAGATTAAAAAAATCATGAACTACAGTACTGGTAATGTAAAGTGAGTTTCTTCTCTTCTTTTCACTGATCTTCATATAAGCCTTTATTTAAACGTTGACAGCTTCAGCACTGGCTAATCACCTTCACAATTCTTTAACATGAAATTAGTCCCTCTTTCTTAACAACTGGTGGAAGATTATGCCAATCCAAATGAAGCAACTATGTCAGAAATCAAGTCAAACCATTTACATTTTTCATTCACTGTAAGTCTTTAAGTGTGATTAATCAAATCAACCTTCCTTTTCCAGCCAGAGCTGTAATTGCTAAGTGCAAATTAAAGCATATTATATATGACATATGATACTTAATCTGAAGACAAATTTTTATTAAGGTTTAAGTCAAACTTTGTTAAATGAGTTAAAGATACCCACTGAATATATCTTAACATTACATACATGCCCTACGGGAAAAGAAAAAATATTACAAAATATTACAAAAATACTTCAAACCCCATAGATAATCCAATTGCTTTGACAAAAAAAAAAACCACAAAGAGTAACAGTAATATCATGCTTGTAAGAATTTATAGAATGTCTTCACAGATTCTATCTTTCACTTTAAAAGGGGATAGCACATAATTCTAGAATCTTAAACGATTCTTCTTCAGCAATAATGTACAAAAATCCTGCACAATGATAAAGCAGAATTACATTTCCTCTAAGTAATTCACTACTGGAGGAAGCTGATATCACTACAATTATTTTAATAATTGTTGACAATTGCTGAAAAGCCCATTGCTATTACTGTCCCCAACACAAACAGGGGCAAGAAAATTACATCAGTAAGGGATCTAAAGGATGAGAGCTGATATTCTTATTCAATACCCTGATGTTTACTTTACCCTCTTGATTTTGCATCTGTTGATAACCATATTGATGCTTTCTGATGTGGTTAAATACAACTCTTTGTCCTACTATATGTGTAACTGTGAACCTATTTTATTAACAAAATCTGGAACAGAACAATATTGTCTCAGAAAGGCTAACAGGAAAAAAGCAGGCTGCAGAACCTCTGAAAAACCTTCACAGTCTAACAAGAAAAAAATCCCAAGCAAAACATGACACAGAGTATTGCTTTTGGTGGGTTTGCTACCTACAGAAACACGACATGGGATATTGCTTTAGTTCAAAAAGAAAAAGAAAGGCATTTGGGGATATGGTAACAGAATCCATCCTCAGTACACTGAACAGTCAAAATGCAACATATCTAAGGATGTACAATTATAAAGAGTTAATCAATTACCTTTGTATATATTTTTCCTTTGAACAATCCTCCACAGAAAGCATTTGTTTCACCCAGTAGACTTTACTGTCTACATCACAGAACAGCTAATATAATCTGTATTAATAATAAAATAACACTGTTTTATACACACATGTAAATAAATAAAAGACATCTATCTATTCAGTGTCCTGTGCCTGAAGTACACAATCAGTCCTCTTAAAAATAAAATCTTACCTGAAATAACAACACTGTTGCATATTACAGGAAAAAGTGTGTTGTTTCAGATAACAGAATATTTTCCACCCAATTCACAGTATAAGCCATGCATTTAGAATATAAGTACAACTGTCACCCAATCTAGGGCAGCCCCACTGGACAGCACAGTCTGACACCTAAACATCCTATACAGGATCCAGCAGGTGTATGATGACCAGCCAGCTGGCTGACACTACATGGAACAAGACAGAGGAGGGGAGAGGTTAGAGACAGGCAGAGAGGTTGCCCTCTCAAAGGGAGAAAGTACTGTTTCATTTCCTAGCTTCAGCAGTCACAGAACAGGAAATCTAGCACCTTTGGGAACCTTATTTTTCTTTCCACTCTGACAACTGGCCAATAGCTTCAGAAATTATTTTAGGGAAAGGAAGATGCATTTGACAAGTCAGCTGACAGACAAAGAGCAAGCCTTTGACCTCTATCACTCCATGTCTGGAAACCAGGATGAAATGTCCTTCTGAGTAAAACTCACGTAATCCAAGTGTGAATTTGTTCTTTTCCATTCACTAAGAGCAGTGTTTCTTCCAGGATGGGTATTTCCAAACCATTTGCACAATGAAGTAGATGCTAAAGGTAGATTTCAAGAAGTCTTAGCTGCTATGAGAAGTCTGAGTGTAAAAGTTTAATGCAGACTTACCTATTCCACTGTGTGACACCTACATTCTCTCTGGTACCTGAAATACCTTTTTAAACTTAATTCAAGCCACAGTAAAGCCACCATGCAATTTCTATATTCTCATTTGTTTTTCCCATTAATTGTTCAATAGCATTTCTAATTGGCTCTCACTAGTTTAAAATATTAAGCAGAAAGAAGCAAATCAACTAATTCCATCCATGCTGCACTCCTGTCATTACACAGATTTCCAATGACCAGTTTAATACCTTATCTCACTTCCACTCATCTGTCATGGGTAGCAGGGTAAGGGGGGAAGAAGACAAAGACAAAAAAGGGAAAGAGGAAAATTAAAAAGGTGCAGTACTGTAACAGACCTCTACCTCTGCATAACATGTCAAGACAGCATTTCATAGTCTGGCTATAAGTCCAATAGTAAATACACTTTTACTTCTGAAATCAGGAATTTTTAATTGCAGTTTGCCTTGTACTGCTTAGATGAGGGAAACATCCTTCCCTACCCAAGCACTGCTCAGGATCCAAAGCTTAAACCAGTCATGAAGAAAGAATCATCAGATTCTAAGTTGTTGGTCATCAGAATGACACTTTCAATGCATACTATGCTACTATTTGTACATATAAAAACATTTCTCATCCTCTGGAAAAGTTTTTCTTTCATGACACAGTCTATCCCAACTGCTACTTGTAACATTCCACAGAGTGCCACTCTTTGCTTAGATATACTGAGATACTTCGTGAAGTCTCTGCATTTACAAAGTTTTCTTTGAAGCTGCCTTAATTACAGGAAGGCTTGTGATTTTTTTTAATTAAGAGTTAAGAGAAGCCAAGAACAAGATGATTAGTAGTCACAACATTAATCTTTTTGCTGTACCTAACAACTTCATTTACTGTATAAAACACAAACCCTTGTGGGGTTGCTGTTCTATTGAGCTGACGTTGATGTACTTGCTAGGAAGTTATTCTACCTCTTCTGTTCTCCTCTGAGATGTAACAGATGGGCTCTCAGGAAATTGAATCTGATAGGAAACACACTCACTGACTTCAGTGAGCTCTTACAAGGCTAAAACAGAAAAATAAGGTTCACAAGTGACAAAGAAACCCAACACATTTCATTTAAATACAAAGGCTTCTTCGACAGTGGAAAGAATTCCTGCTTCAGCAGTGAGCTTTAGAAAACATACTGTCTTTTAATATTATCATCACTTAAGAAAAATGTATTTTAAAAATTTCCAGAACAGACTTTACATACACTGCTTTCATCACTGGCAAGGAACCACTCACAATACACATTGAACAGCAGATTCCAGCCCTTAACTCCCCAGCACAGTTGAGCAGCTTCATGCTACATTACTTTGGTAATGCAAAAAGAACCCAAAAATAGAGACATTTTTAACCTGAAATGTCTAAGTCTCCAAGGAAATGAGGCTTAGGAAGTCCCTCATCTGTTCATTTGTCACATTTAAATCTGCTGGCCAATTTCAACTAAATCTGATAAAGAGTTTGGATACTCAAAAATAATTAAGTTCCTGCAAATTCTACAAAAACTAGAAGCTGAGTACAAACGAGATGTCTAGATAATGCTTATGGGTGAAGGCAAAGAACTTTTAACCAATCTATTATGCACAACTTCATTAATGAAATAAAAACACTCAGCATGTGTGTATTTGAGCATGTTTTGTGTTTATGCATATTTGAGTATATATATATACCATATATATTTTCAAAACCTTACAGGACAACCTGCTCTAGACAGCCCTGTTTGAGGAAAGGGGGTGGACTACATGATCTTTCCTGCAAAGTTTGGGCTGGGGTGGTGATGTCATATGTGTAGTTTCAGAGAAGCCACACCAAATGATATCAAACAGGGATACCAGAAAAGGATCTCAAGGGGAAGAGGAAGAAGACTTTATTGAAAGGTGAAGGACATAAATCCAAAGGCAATTGAGTTTTAGCCATTATGCTATTAATGATCCTTTTTCTTCACTGACCTTCAGAATTTCACTGAAGACTTGTCACTTCACTGTTCATGTGCTATTAGCAGAATAATTTTGGAAATAATCTCTAAGGTCACAAGCTACACAAATGTCATTAAAGCAGTGTAAAACATAGTTTTGATAGCAAAGACCATTCCTCTAACCTTTTACACTGATGTGAATGTACCCAAATGAGGAGATGCATAGCTTTTGAAAACACATACTTGTTATTAAATAAAAAAATAAATACAAAAATGTAGAAATGAGGCTTAAATCTGCCATTTTGGTGGAGGACAGTACAGAAGAACAAATACCAGGGAGAAAAGTGAGAATCAGTAAACTACAACTAATGGGGAATTTAGACATGATCGAACTTTTCCAGCCTAACTGAATGCTCCAGGAAAGTCTTGTACAAACAAAAGAGTACAAGTGGGGTCTGGGGTATCCATGGCTGGGTCCTCCCCACTAGCAGACCACCCATATGCACATTTCTTGGACAAAGTGTATATTCATCTGTGAAAGAAGTTGAGAAGAAGACAAAGGCGTTGTGTACCAACAGCAGATTCAGGGCGGAAGCCTGGTAAGGAGAAAGGTGACAGATCACAGGAGCAGGATTAGTCCCTACTGTGGGCATGCAAAAGGAGGCATCTGCAAGTGAGTTTGTCATCTGAAAGCCTCATGGAAACAATGGGCCATCCAAGCCATTTCCATGAGAATTGGAACAACCCCACCCAAGCCAAGTCGAATAAGGACACCAACAAATGAGATGAAGAGAGCTTTAGAAGCCTAGGAAATACTAGGCTGAAAATGTGTGTCTAGGCAAGAACTAGATTACAGCTCACAGAGAGTCTGGATGCTGACAATGGCAGTGACAGGCTGTAGGAATCAGAAGCTGCAAGGCTAAGAAAGAGCATCCGTGTTGGAAAACATGGAAACGATGGAAAACATGAAAACCTCACAGAGGTGAGTGCTTGGATGGGGCACAGGATCCAAACAAAGAATTATGACTGAGTGATTTGAAATTTGAACAAGTGCAAGGAAAAGCAAATGTTGATATGGTTTGGATTAGCATACCAAGTTCCTAGAACTGCTGAAGGGCTACTTGGGCACAGTGTGCTTAGATTCAGCACTCCTGCAGCAGTAACAAAAGGTGAAGGGTTCACTAGCATTGTGCTTAATTTTAAAAAAGAAAGCAGCATGAAAATATCACAAAATTTTTGCAAAATATTATAAAAAGCCTTGTGGGTAATCTCAACACTATTCAACAGCACTGTAGTGAAAGGTAAAATGATACACACTATCTATCAAAGTGTTTGAGAAAATACAAGTGAAAATCATATGGCTGAGCAAAATAACAACAGGCTGTTAGAAGCAAAAAAAAAAAAAATTATCTGGCCTATTGAAATTACAAAATTATAATTCTGACAGGCCAACAAATTTAAGACAATAAATGGTGCTCAAAAATATTGAAGGAACAATCTGGAAAAGAGACAAAAAATAATAATGCCACTTTTCAACTGTAAGTTCCATCACACCAGAAGACTAATATGACTAATGGACACCAACCTTTGATAAGACCTGGGTAAGTATAAAGCAGTAAGCCTTTTAAATTACTCCAGAGAAAGTCAGAGGAACTATTCTGAAGTACACTTTACTGACTACACAGACAAACAGGACATCTGGGGAAAAGCTTAAAGCTTTTGTAAACTGGTATCATTACTGATAAACCTTGAAGGAAGAGTCCACATGCAAGAAAAGCAAACTAGAAAACCCATGGAGCACTTCCAGTGTCGTTTACAAAAAGCTCTTAAAGACACAAAGCAGTCACAGGGAAGTGTAATGTCATTGCTTGGAACTTTATGAAGGCCAGAAAACCAAAGAAAAAGAAATGGGGCAGCAATGCTCCTGGAAACACATTGCCTAGAAGTATTTTGTGAGAATCTCTTCAGATCCACTCTACTCTGTTACCTATAGACAAACTAATTATTCAGCAGCAGGAGCAGAGAACATCATGGCCTGGTATAAATTCATGTGACAACTGCATCTGCAATTGTCAGGGCACTTCTGATTCCTCTTAGCACACAAAGGATGTGAACGGGAAAGTTACTGAGAAGGGCAGCGAGCACCTTGAAACATATGGAATATACTAACCTGGGGAACCTGAACACCTCAGTCCAGAATATGAGGTAAGTGAGATACAACAGTAATTTATAAGGTAATGAATAACATGAAAATGGAGACAGAACGACTGTTCAGTGCACCTTCCAATTTAATAACTGAGGAACATTAAATGAAGTTAGTATGTATCAAGTTCACAAAGGGCAGTCCTCAGTAGTTGTTATTCTTGCTCAAGTGCCTGCAACAGACGTGAGAAGTTTCATGTTTAAAAGCAACTGGATATATTTTTCTGGACTAAAAGTTCTTCAAGAAATAAAAACAAAATCCACCATAGGCTAGGAGAGTATTCTGTGGTCTTCGTCCAGTGACAATGAAAGTCACTATCCTATTGCCAACAGGACTCTTTAGTTTTAAAGTCAGTGCAACCATTTGTATATTTTACTGGCATATTTCAACTAAAAAGCATTTGGGTAATGGCCATTTTCAGACACTTTAACAACGCAAGATCCTCTAATTTTGTCCTAACCATCAAAGCTATATTCGTAATATTCAAACTAAGATTAAAAAAGGGGCTTGCCTAGCAAAGATAGAAAGAAAACTTGGCTTTCATATATGACTAATTCAGAAGACAGACCTACTAGTGATTATTTATATCATCCCAGATTTTCATGAAAATCTGTAGATTACAAATAAAAACTTTATAAGAAGTTTCTATTACATAACCAAGCTGTGTTACCAACTTCTGAAGGCATCAAAGGAACTAATCTCAGCTCTTAATATGCAAAGCAATGCTTTAATTATCTTTCCTTGCCCTTAACTTTCAGACTAGGTAGGAAATAGTCTAAGTAGTAATATATGTAAAGCATCCCAAGGTTGCACCTTTTTCTGTAACATATGCAGCCTAGACATAATATCCCAGGAAGCAATACTTTAAAGCCTTCATACATTCTACATTAACAAAGTAAGGCAGTTAAATGAAAGTCCAATATAGTAAAGGTAACTAGAGGCAAAGAGAAGAGAGTAGCAGAGAGAAGCAAGATATGCTAGTATTATATATCCCCAGTGACATGAATACATTTTTTTTGTTTGCACTTAATCTTCATACAGCCTTTTTCCCCAGCTCTGAATTTCATTTATCACTGTATGCTGATAAGCTGTCAACAGTGGCAACACTTTCATATATTTTTGTGCAAGAACAATAAAAACATGACCCTTATTAAGGCTTCTCAAAGGGGGAAAAAACCTAAAACAAAACAGTAATTTATATTATTCTTATTTTCCATCAAATAGAAAGGGAAATTGTTCCACAGAAGCAGCATGCTCAAAGTTTCCCTGGGGGCAGGAGGGGGAATGTTACTAAAACAGAGATGATGTGGTTGCTTTGCAATATGCCATAATAAGTTAACCAAAGTTCAAACTGTGGAAAGTTAACATAATACATGTTTTACAAGATGAGAGAAAAACTAAGAAGAGCTCAGAATTATCTTCTGGGAAGGTAGAGATACTGCTATTTTAAATAAAGCTTTTCATCAGGAACAGCTTCTGAATCAAAACAATTCTTTCAAGAACATGAACCAAAAAACTGCCTACAGAGCAGAACAATATCTGTAACAGAACTCACACTTATTTCCACTTTTTTAAAAAGGTTAATTTAATAGTTTTTCTCCAATACAAAACAAAAGAGAAATAGAATTTGAAGAGTATCTGGAGCTCCCTCCATGGCACTTAGAAGAAAGACCAAAATCTTTGAACAGTTCTCACTCCTACAAAGAAACATGTATTGAGAACATGCTAAAAAATTTAGCCATGCACTAAAGCTGTTGGAGAATATAGTGTTCACTATCCCAAGATCTGCAGGCTAAGTCTTGAGTTCCATGGTGATAGTTGAGAAACTCCAGTTACTTTTACAGAATATCCTCAGAGACAAATCCCCAGAAAAATACACAGAAAGTAATTACCTTTAATATTGCAACAATGCCAGCAACCAGTATTTCCTTTAACATGTTTAGTAAATAAATTCCTGGGACAGGTAAAAATATTTTATCTTTAAGCAATATTTGGTCTTCTCAAAGCTATGCAATAGAGACTTCTTAACATATCCAGGTCAGTGTCATGTATGAGCATATCTACATAATCATGTCACTGTTCACAGGCTGTGCACACCCCAGTATTTGATTAGCAGGTGCAGGCTGTGCATCAACCTTACACTATACACAGACATACAAATCTACACAACTAACAAAAAGACAGCTTTCAAGGGTCTTTTCTCATTTGCATATTATCTTGCAAACACAGCAAGTTAGGCAAACCTTTTGATTTTTAGCTGCTAGATCTTCTAGCAGGTTATTTTAGCCCTGAGGACTGCTACTCAGACAAGGCCTCATAACACCTTGGCATGGGTTTTGATGGCACATGATCACCTCTGGCTAGATGGTGGCACATATAACCAGTCCTACAAACTTTATTTTTTCCACTTAGAAACTATCAGTCCAAGAAAATCTATCACAATAGAGCTTGAACACATTAAGAGCCTTCACATATTCTGAAGGCAGGCTAAAGAATGAGAAACTTTGCAAAGTACTGAAGTGCCAAGGGAGAGCCAGGTACATCACCCAGCCATTCTCTCAGCTGCTGCCAGTGACACAGCAGGCACTGGGCAGAGATCCTGCTGCATCCACCATTCCCCCATCAGCAGAGGCATCACCTTGCCCTTTGATCTGACTTGAGGGGGGAGAAACTTAACCTTTCCTCTGCAATGGCTGCTGGCTCTAGTTTCTAAGCAAGAATCATGACATGTGACAGCTCCTGGGAGTCATGGAACTTACCAAATGTTGAAGCTCATACTACCAGAAGCCCAGAAGGGCCACAGCACTTTCTAACAGGACACTCATGTTATCAAGACATCCTTTTCATCCTCACAGTTACTTGCATCCCCAGAGCAAGGTATGTATTACTTATTTCTCCAAGGATGGGATCAGCATCAATGCTAATATTAAGATGCAAAAAGCACTCCAGGTACAATGGAAAGGGGGCTAGGAATTAGCTGGAGCAGCTTCAGGTTCCCTTTAAGAGTCCCATTTCCCAAGGAGTACCAGAGAATTTATGGAAGCACTGATGGCCACACACAGCATAAACAGGGCGTAACACAAGGGTTCATCTTCTGTGGTTTAGGTCTGTGCCCTGAGGGAAAAAGGCAGGAAGAGAGCCTCCAGCTGGGGGTGTAGAGGCCATTCAGGTTGTGAGCAGGGCAGGGCTGTTTTGGGGGTGTGCACACTGATGTGCCTACACACAGAGCAGGTGTGTGCATGACCCGAGGGGCAGCGGCCAAGGATGGACAAAGAGCAACCCCTGCCCACAGAGCCAGAGCTGACAGGAATTTTCAGCAGGCCTTTGCAAAGCAGCCCACAGTAATGAGTGTGTTCTGTCTTTGTGATGCAGGTAACGGTTTAGAAAATGTTGCCTTCCAACATCAGCTTCACGCCAAGAACTTCACAAATTAAATTAATGTAATTTGCTGGAAAATCGTGCTGACACACGTGACCACCTTTAAAAATTAACTGGGTCAAACGTATTCAGCGTTAAAGATACTTTGCTATTCATACATATCTTGTTGTTCCCAAAAAAATCCATGGAAACAACTTTGAGGGAAAGAGGGTCTGTTTATTAGAATAAGGAACTCTTGATGAAAATACACAACTGAGCTTCATGCAGTGCAAGCAACAACAGTTAATAATTTTAGTAAAATTCTCACAATTATTTCTATATTAAGTTTTAGTCCATGTACACTACCCACACATTGTTTGTATTCTGTAACCATTTGGTTAAAACATGCTTTAAACAAGACTGTATAATATACAAACTGGCAAGGATCTACATGTGGAATTTACTTAAGATAGCCTAAAAACTGGGAACATGGATAACAAATAAATAAGCTTGTGGACTACGTTATGTCCACCACCAGTCACATAACTCACTGAATAAATGCACAAGACTTCCAGGACTCTAGCAACATCAATTAATTCATTCATTTTGCAGTCATTTTTGTATGTGAAGATTTTATTGAGGTCATAAAACCCACTTAATTCTGACTTGTGCTTGGAGATAACCTGATGCCTAAATCACCACCTCCTTTAAAAATAAAGCAAATTTTAGTTCTACCCACAGACCTACCAGCTTTCACTTGTTCCTAACAATAGCAAAGGCAGCACAGTAATTGTGTGAGAAGTCAGGAACAAAAAAAGAAGAGTGAAAGGAAAAGAGGTATCATTTTAAAAAGAACATCTATGCTGAAACTGTTCTTAGGAAAAAAAAAGTAATCAAAAAACGCAGTTTTGCCTGACATCAGTTTTTAGTGACCTGATTCTCTTCAGAATGCAGAGTCTTAAAAGGTAACTTGGTAACTTACCATGTGCTCAGTTCTACTCTCCTTTTATCTAATAATACACACAAGCAACAGTTCTTTGAAACTTTTACAGAAACACTGTCAGGTACTTAGTTCCTGCTGAAGACAGAGTATTGAACTACACAAAAGAAAATCAGCATGATAGAAGTTATGTATGCCTTAACTTTTGGGGATAACAAAAAGACAGGAATAAATAGCCACAGTAAAATGGGAGTAACACAAAAGAATGCTCAAAAACAAAGAGTTCTAACCAAATACAAAAGGATACAAGACATACTTGATAAAAGTTCAAATCAAGCATTAAAACGGCTGAGTGCCCTCCAAATTCTGTTTGGTTTTTTTTTTTGCCTATTACAGGTAATTACCAACAAACTTCATTAATAACTGACACATGATAAAAAGCCTCTCACTGAAAAACATGTAAAAGCCCCAGCCTAGGTAACTGCACACACTTTAAAATATAGCATTAATTACATTAATGATTGTACTCCTTTAAATAAGGATTTTGACAATGCCATTTTGGCACACAATGTCAACACAATGTGGCTCCAAATTTCAGTCAACACATGAACGAGTCAAATCTCTGAGAAAAGGATGATGGAAAGGGAAGAGAATATTTCTGTTAAATTTAATGTGTCAACAAACAAAACAAACAGGTAACTACTATTGTTCTAGTCAACTTATCTTTACATTTAGGCCTCAAGTTCTACCAAAAGGTTGAACACCAAAGAGAACTAAAGGAGTCCATGCAGGAGAATTTGGACAGATTACCCATCCTTTTCCTTTCCCTTTCCCTTGCCCTCTCCTCTCCCCTCTTGTTTCATTTCATTTAATTTCGCTTTGTTTCTTATGGTACCTAAACAGTTTTTTTCCTGCATCCCAATGGATTGGGCACCCATCCCACTTTGGATATCACTGATCTCCAGCACCAAGCCATCTCTTACCTAAGGGCTAGTGGCACAAGTAAAAGGGAGCTATATATTCACCAATCCAGGATATTAAAGTGCACAATGGAGACAGCTTTCTTGTTCTTCAGAAGCACCTTTGAGTGGTACTCAACCACAGCTCAAAAACTACAAGCTGATAGCAGACATTTTTCTTGGCAGTGTTTCTATGACATCTTGTATAAGCAAATTATCTGGATTTTTCCAGTCTCTTTTGTTGTGTTCCAGACTTTGCCCCAGATAATGAAGAGCTGACAGTAGAGCTGCCTTGCTATTTCAGTCCTACTCCTGAACAGCTGGTGTGGAAATACAGGCAGCAAATGCTATTACTCAGATAGGGTGAAATTACATCTTATAATTCAAGTCATTGTCCTTAAAACAAACAAACAAAAAAAAAATCAATAGGTTATTTCACTGTCAACTAACGAATCACTGAATAACACCCAGAAACTTAATTACTTCTCCCTATTAAAATAATTTTAACCAGAGTGGAAACTAGGATTTCTCCCTCTGCCACACAGATTAAAAGGTGAATCTGCAACAACAGAAAGGGGAAGCCATACAAACAGCAGGACTCCTAAGAAACCATGCTGAACACACATCAACACTTCCTAGAGAAGAGCTCTTGAACAAGTATCACTCATCCTCACAATCACAAGCTTAACTAAAAAAGTACTCTCCAGACCCAATCTATTGCAAAGATAATGTATAGAACAGTATTGAAGTGTCACCATCTGTTACATGAAGCCAAAATCAGGTATTAAATCCAGTTTTTGTATTAAGCACTCAGTAAGACAAGGCAAACTTTCACCACAATAACCACCATGCTGAAAAGTTACCATGGTAAGAGTGATGCAATTAAACTTTTCTTCACAGCTGGGTGCCCATCCCAGAAGCTTCAGACTACATAGACTCATTCAGTCTTTCAACCATGAAACCTAAACTGATCAGTCAAGAACAGCCTGTTGCACCAAGACTGAGCTCCAGAACCAAATGCAAACATGACACCCCAAGACCAAGAATTAAATAATAACAAAATCCAGAGGCCTTTAGGCACATCCAGAAACTCCAAAGTTTATGGAAGGTGACTCTTAACACTTAGTTCCTGCTATGTCTAAGCTGTACATGACTGTCTCTCTTTGGTGGCTTCCCACAATGATGAAAGCAGCAGGCTCAATTTGGAAAACAGAAAGCCAAATAACAGCCACTAGAAGCACCATCTATTTAGACTTCATAAATTCTTTTTTTTGTTTCGTTTTTAGGGTTTTTTTCTTCCCTAATCTCAATACCAAGCTACCCTACTTAATTTCAGATTCCTTCAATTTAATGCTTAATTCAGAAAGTGAAGTAATTTGGTAGGAAATGAGGCAATTTATATCTATTCCCACTGCTGCTTCCTCCCAACTTGAGTGTGTATAAATAAACATAAAAAGTCACTCAAAGGGAAACAGCAGCCCCCAAACATCTACTGATTCAGAACAGCATCCTTCTGGCTCCATGGAGAAGTGTGTCCCACCACAGTTTCCTGAAGAGCACTGTCATGTTACACAGCCTCTATTTCTTGCTATATTGGCACTGCCCACCCAAATCTCTTCAAACACAGGTGTTGGCCTGAGCTTAGTAACAAGTGCTATATCCATCAACTATGTGGGAGAGAGGCCACCATAATTCCTTCATTAAAAAAAAAGGGAAAAAAAAGGAGAAAA